>JAODAL010052656.1:0-25831 GCA_025379985.1 Phyllomedusa bahiana
ATAACCTCCCCCTCCGTTCATCCCCTGCCCTTTAAACCCCCAGAAAACCCCCCTCACCAATCTCCGAATTTCCCACCCGACCTTCTTCTCTTTCTCTCCCCTTTTCAGCCTTTTTCACACAACCGTCCCCCAAGAATTCTCCCCCTGCTTCGCCCACACCTCGGAAAACCCCTGCCCCCCCAAAAAAACATCAGGGCTCTCCCCCCACTTCACCAACTTCAAAAGCACCCCGAAAAAACCCCCTTTCAGGATAGGGCCCATAAACCAAAAGTACAAACCTTTTTGTCCACCCCCACCCTCCAAAAAAATTTTCCCCGCCCCCACCTTCTGTCTCTTTCCCCCAACCTTTTAATTTTAAACCTTCGCGGGCCGGGTTCTCTCTCCATCGTGGGAATTTTTATTGTCACATACGTCACAATTTTAAATTTTTTTGACTTAATGTTATGTTTTTTAACCCCCCTTGAATGTTCCCGCGCCCCGGAAATTTTAAAGGCGCCTAAAAATAAATAATAAAAATAAAAACCCTTTAAACCTAAGGGAAAACCATGCCGTTTTTTTTATTTAATTTTTTACTGGGCCCCAAAGGGGATGAAAAATTTTGCGCCTAGGGTTTAAAAATTTTTTGTGCATTTGTTTTTGGGGATTTTTGTCCCCCTTTTTTTTTTGTGTAGGGGGTTTGTGGGCCCTTTTTAACCCTATTTATTAAAAAAATATTTTAAGGGGATTTTTTTGAAAAATTTTTTGTGAATTTTTTATGGTTTTAAAAGTAGGAAGGGATTTTTTTTTGGATTCTGTGATGGTAATTGCTTGAGTAGCAATTCTACAGGGGAAAAATTTTCCCCAACCGACAATTTCATAATTAAAAGTTTTTAAACTTGTTTTAAGGGAATTTTTTTGGGGTCCTTAACAAATCTGCAGGATGGATACATCTACATGAAATTTTCTTCCTGTTTTATGATCTCATTTTAAAAAAAATGTGTTATAAAAAAAAATATAACCTTTTTTTGTTTGTTTTTTTTTTTAAAAAAATTTTAATTGTTTTTTTGTTATATATTTGTTCCACAATTTAATTTTTGCTTCAATTTTGCATTTCACTGCCTTGTCTATGTAGATTAGACTATGTCTGTGGTCTATATGCATTGGTAACTGTTCATATCTATGTGTGACAAAGGCTTCCAGGCATAACATCATACTGAACTTAATGAAACAGTATTTTTAAATTCCAGGGTAACCCTGTCCTTATTATTTTTTTACTTTTATATGGTATGTTCTTTTGCTGCTACTGTTGATGCCGATTAAAAACAATCCCCACCCTCTTCCCCCCCCCACCTGAAAGAAAATGTTTTCCCTTTTTTCCAAACTAAATTCCTTATGGCCTTATTATATCTCATTTGATAATGCCCCTTTGGCCACTTTTGGGTTTGGGGCGGGCTATAAATCCCTCTCATTCCTGATATTGGAACCACTATTCCTCAATAACATTGTCTTTTTACTTTTTGGGACCCCTTTGGTTACAAAACTGATTGGTAAAAGACCAAAGTTCATCAAGTTTAACTTTTTAATACTTAGAAACCCAAGTTAAAGAAGGCAAATAACACTCTGAAAATGGCAAAAACCCAATTCACCTAAAAGTAGAAAACAACAGACAGGTGCCTGGTTTAATATTCTATATCAATATTAGTAATCTCGTATGTTGTATTGTACAAGGAAGTTGCCCCTACCAAAACACTTAAAAATTTTAAATCCCCACAAGGGAATATGCAGGGGGGTGCCCTATGAACTTCGGGGTCATACAGCCAAAGCATCTGGGCCCCTCCCCTTACCATTTTTCCCATCTTTTTACCCCCACCCGTTTCCCTTTCTAAATTTGATCAAGGCAAAATGACAGGGGTACTGCCCTACTGCTCTAGGAGCTCGTAAGTTCGGATGAAGCAAAGTTTACCTTGACCGTGATGTTATGGGTTTCTCTGGTATCTTTTCTTAAATTCCAACCAAGACCATTGAAAAGCATTGAAAAAGTTGAGAACTTCCTGTCCTGTGATATAAGATATATTAACCGTCAAGTTAATCCTTGCTACATAGCATTGGTCATTTCATGACAATGGAGGGGGTGGGTATATAAGAAAGCAAGTAATCAGTCAGTTTTTAAGGTTCATTTGTTAGATGATACGAACAACTTTGATAATGACCGAATTGCAATAGATATGTGACTTAAAAAAAGAAATCCCACTCCAAACTTCAAAATGGAACTTGATGTGTTGAAAGTATTTATTGGTCAATCATACAATATATGGGAGAAAATCTTATGATTTGTGACTTCTATGAAAAAGGACTCTAGGTCACCTAAAATGTGTTGACGTCAGAAGTTTAAACCTGTGTAGATATTCTGCTATGATTGTAAAATATGATGTCCTGTTTGTCAGTAGATCCTTATCAGGAAATGGTTAATGGAAGATGTTTTGCTGAGATAACTTATTTGCACTTTTTCTGTCTTGTGACTCGTGACAGCTTAGTGACTGTAACTTGTGATTTGTTTACTGCTTCTACAAAATAAAAACACTTTTATTTAAAGAAGAAAACACATATTTGCATCACTGTCATCTGAGAGCCATAACTTTTCTATTGTTCTGTGTATAGAACTGTGTAGGGGCTTTATTTTTGCAGGATCTGTTGATGTTTTCATTGGTAACACTGTAGGGGGACATGACTTTTTAACTGCCTTTGAATATATTTTTTGGGAGGTGGGTGAACAAAATACAACAATCCTTGTAGTGTTTTTTTTATTTTTAACAACACTCACCATGCAGTATTCATGCAAGAGAAAAAACAAAAACGAGACAGCGCTCCCTAGCGCAATATTGCGACTTTTGAATAAAAACCACTAGTACTTATTTTAAGCACTAACCTTCTAGTGTTGTGCAAAGGAAGGAACAACACTTTTTTAAGCATCCAAATATTTGGAACCGAAGAATCACGGTTGTCCGCAGCCGTCTGTCCGTTTTGCTCCGTACGCCCAATGCACGGGGTCAGGATAGTATTGATCCAAAAGGTGTGAAGATTTTCTCCAGTTTGCCCAGAAAAAAACTTCTTTAAATTTTTCTGTAATGACCGCGCTGGATGTCTTTTTAGTTGAAGATTTATTACAAATAGCAATTGGAATACGTGTTTCGTGTGTAGACTGAGGAAGTGTGGTCTACACACGAAACGCGTATTCCAATTGCTATTTATAATAAAACTTCAACTAAAAAGATGTCCAGTGCGGTCATTACAGTCCATTTAAAGGAGTTTTTTTCTGGGCAAACTGGAGAAAATCTTCACACCTTTTGGATCGCATGCAGTATTCATGGCATTTTAGTTTTTACTCCATGAGACAATACTATTACACCGATTATTCAATTTATATTGCTTTTTATGTAGTAGCAATCAACAAAAAGAAGAAAAGTGTTTTATTTGTTAAAACAATAAATATTTATTGCTAGAGTATTCCTCAATACAAGCAAAAAATAACATTTAACATTTTTTGATGCGGCACCCTCCGACATGATTCATCTGTGTAACAAAATTAAATACACTATGAACATTTTCAATTTTTCAATTTTAGAGGTTCCTACGAATCAAGATATGTAGCCGACTGAACATATTTTGGTAAAAATTAACAATCATGATCGGCAATTGCAAATCATGTTTATATCTCAACAAAAAATTATATAGTAAATACTTGGTTGATGGCATCACTTATGATTTACAGTCCATGAATGTCATTTTCGTTCTACCTCCATATCGTTCTCGATACTCCATTACTACCAGCAGCAGAAATTGTGTCTGTACATCATTTGTTGTGTGCAACTTGTTATGTTGTATTCTTCCATCAATGCTACTCCTCATTCTGCAGTATCATTTGTCACTCTCATGTCACTAACTGTCTTCTTGGCAGCCTGGTAGCCTTCATCTGAAGATCATACATCTACATCTTTGGACAGGAACACCGATGACATGCCGTTGATGCTAAAGAACCTGTGGGATTTCGGGGTGACAAAGTCTTCCAGGTTCTTTGTCACAACTGATGATGAATTAACATTTATCTTCTTGGGAAGATGTTCTGCAGCTGGTGTTTGTAGGGCTGTCAATATCAGGCGTTTGGTGTCATTTGACAGCATCATCAAACAAGAATAGAGCAATCAGTTCCAAGGACACGTTCCAAAAGTGTCCATTCATCTTCTTCATTGGAAATTATTGTTAACTCCAATAATTCTCAGTAGTCCTCCTGGGGTTGGTACTGAGGCAGTTGCATCTCCGCCAAGCTATGATTTCAGCTGCAATGTGGGAAAACGCTGTTGACATGTTCTGGTCTGATAGTGCTGTCTGAATGGTAGTCAAGTCCATGAATTGCCAGTTATTATTATTTATTTCAGAGCCATTGATTCCAGAGCGCTGTGCATTCAAGGGGAGTTACATACATAACATATGTCAAATAAGTACAATGGTGACAATATGTGAATATAAAAACTGGTACAGAGGGAAAGAGTGCCCTGTCCGTGAAGGCTTATAATCTACAAGTTGTTCTTGAACCTACTGAAGATCATTATATCTGGACTTTTTGACAGGCCAAGGCAATGAACTTCCAGCACTATTTCCAGCACACTTTCTAGAATATGATGGCGGCATGAGAACCACAGCATGTCCTTGCCAACCTTCTGCTATAGAAGTTTCCAGGCACCTTTCCTGCAACCAATGTTGGTAGATGTGGAATTAAAACGTATGCACTTCATATTGTTAGTAACATTTCAGGTCACTGCTGCATTATCAGGTGATATTCAGCAAATATCGCACCATCCTGCCACACCCAGATCTTTTAGATGAGGTGCAAATGGGACTTGGCAATGGCAAAAATCCAGAAAGTTTGATGGTAGGTGCGGACCCCTAATTCTGTGTGTATGTGGCTGAATTTGTTTTCTGCATTTTCTTGTTTACATACAGAAATAGAGACTAGTGGCTCAAGAAGAACACGCACTTTTGAAAATAAGAACCACTCAAATGTATTGCTACTTGCTAATAGTCATAACTTTTTTGTGCGTTTATTAATTTTTTTTACATTTTTATTTTATTTTTACTTGTCTTCATAGGAGACATGCATGGAAAATGCATGTGTGCATCCGTTGGGTCACGGCAAGAGGTGGTGCAGACCACACCAAGGAGCGGGGTCTAAGAAGCCATCGGTATCCACCAGAGCCTGCCGCAAGGCGAGTTAGAATTAGCTGAAAGAGACTCCCAGGTTGCTACCCCTGACGTGGCCACTCGTGGTGATAAACAAAGTGCCAGGCATAGAAATGCAGGAGCAAGCAGAGGTGGCGGGTCTCAGGCAGGTGGTAGCCTTGCTTGGGGACAGGTAACAGCAGAAGAAGTCTGTTAAGGTGTCAAGTACAACAGCAGATACTGGACCCAGACAACAGCAAAACTTACAGCAATGCAGAAGTCAGGATCAATGTAGGAACATCAACAAATTGACTCTGAGCATAGGCAGGAAGTTCCTTAAGTCCCCGTTGGTTGTTGGCTTTTGGCCAGGAAATTAGGTACTGACCCTTTAAATCGGTGTGTGCACATGCCCCCCATAGTGCACACTCTCTGAGATTTAAAGGGCCAGTACCTAATTTCCTGGCCAATAGCCAACAACCAACGGCGACTCTGGCCTGTGCTCAGGGTCAATTTGTTGATGTTCCTACTGTTACAGACTGGAGCAGGGCCAGGATCGGTGAGTAGATGCTGGAAGGGGGTGCATTGTGACAACAGTTCAAGATAGACATGCTGTTCAAGGAGTTTTGAGTCAAACAGAAGCAGTGAGATGACAATAGTTGGACAGGGAGGATGGGTCAAGAGATGGCTTCTTAAGGATGGTTGTGATGATAGCATGTTTAAAGGAGGAAGGGAAGGTGCCAGACGTTTGCCATAGGTTGAAGAGACGGGTGATGGCTGGGATAATGACAGTACTAAAATCTGGGAGGAGGTGGGACGGTAGTGGGACAAGATAACAGGTAGTAAGGATATATTTGAACAGTAGAAAGGAAATCTTGTCATGAGTAACAGTGGGGAAGTAGATAAAGGGAAAGAGAATTGTGCAGGTATATAGGTGAGCGGTGGGGACTGAGTGGTGAAGCTTTCTCTGATGAGGTTGATCTTGTTTAGAAAGTGAGTGGCGGATAGGAGAGATGGAGGATGTGGTGCTGGGGCACAGAGGAGAAATTTAAAGGTGTTGAAGAGTTGTCTTGGGTTATGTGACAGAGAGGATATAACAGTGGTAAAGTAATCCTCTTTGGCAGAGGTTAGTGCAGACTTAAATGTGAGGAGTGATTGTTTCTATGCATCATAGTCCTCGGTGGAGCGGGTTCTCTTCTATTGGTGTTCAGCAATTCTGGAAACTCGCCTCAGCTGTGTGGTTGAATCTGTGTCCCAGGGTTATCTGTTGATTTTGAAGGTTCTGTGCATGACAGGGGCCACCAAATCAAGAATGGAGGTGATTATGTTGTTGTAGAAAGCGGTGGCTGCATCTGGGTCATCAAATGAGGATATAGTAGAAAGAGGTGTGAGAGAGTCAAAGAGAGTGCAAGGATTAAGACCTTAGAGGCTCTTGTGGGGGTGAACTAGATTTGCGACAGAAAGAGCAGGTGAGGTGGAGATGGTAGAGAAGGTAAGCAGATTGTGGTCAGATAAAGGGAGAGGAGAATTTGAGATGTTAGATAAGAGGCAGAGGCGGTGTCAATTCATAAGATTTGATCACTATAGAAAAATGTAATAGAACAAAATAGTAATAATATAGAGCAAAAACTCAGTGTACATGCAAAAAATACAGTATAGAGCAAACACAGTGAGCATGCAAAAAACAAAGTATAGAGCAAACAGTGTGCATGCAAAAAATACAATATAAAGCAAAAACAGTGTGCATGCAAAAAAACAGTATAGAGCAAACTCAGTGTGCATGCAAAAAACACAGTATAGAGCAAGCACAGTGTGCATGCAAAAAAACAGAAAATAGCAAACACAGTGTGCATTCAAAAATACAGTATAGAGAAAACACAGAGTGCATGCAAAAAAAAAAGTATAGAGCAAACTCAGTGTGCATGCAAAAAAAAACAGTATAGAGCAAGCACAGTGTGCATGCAAAAATACAGTATAGAGCAAACACAGTGTGCATGCAAAAAATACAGTATAGAGCAAACTCAGTGTGCATGCAAAAAACACAGTATAGAGCAAACTCAGTGTGCATGCAAAAAAAACAGTATAGAGCAAACACAGTGTGCATGCAATACAAGGAAGAAAAAAACCAGTAATACAGTTTTTGTGATTTTATCAGTGAGTGCTGGAATACCCCTTTCCCAATTTTTATGATTCTGTGTGCCTACTTCAAGATGGTGAAAAAAGAGGTTCTTGGGGTGTTGGTGTTTCATTATCTATATGACAGTGGTTTATGGATCGGCTTCATCCTCCTTCATACTATAAAATGGTATTGGATAATCTGAAACAACAGGTTGATTTGGGTACAAGCAGTAGTGTCTGACCTGGATTTGGAGATGTATACATACTGTGGCAGACTGAAGTGCCTATGACCCACTAGAGGAATTGATTATAGGGGCCCACTCTAAAGCTACTGTTCTATGCCTCCTTGCCTCCGCCACCTGTGTGGTTCCCCTGCCCAGTCTCGCTTCAACTTGTATCGACTGGTGTGATGACATCATTACACTAACCTGCAATCAAGATGGTTTTATACTAAGTATAAAACCACTGAATAATAGTCATATAGCTACCAAATAATACAGCTACACAAAACCAGCATCCCACGGCGAAGGTTACCAATAATTGCACTAAGACCAAATACCGCCACATCATGACCACATATCACCACCTGAATGATACCAACACATATGATCACCACATAGTGACTGAATAATACACTATACCGTAACTGAATATAAACCATTACACTACAACTAATATTACTGCCATACAGTGACCACAGAGTGTTAAATACCAGTGTAAACAGACTCTGCAGACTGTATATTACTGCCATACAGTGACCATATAGTGGTAGATACCAGTGTAAACAGACTCTGCAGACTGGATGTTACCTCCATCATGTAGTGGTTGATACCAGTGTACAAAGGCTCTGCAGATTGTATATTACCAATATGCAGTGACCAGATGGTGATAGATATGGTATTGACTTGGGGGGATCTAACTGCCCAGAGTAGAGCTGGGCTAATTTCTCAAATATTCGATTCGGTCACTTCGACGAATGTTCCGACAAAATTCGTTTCGTTCCGAATTACTTCGGCACGAATCGCGTTAGAAAGCAGCTATGTCCAGGCTGCACAGAGCCGGCAGGGTGCTGTAGAACGTTGTGCCATGCTTAAATATGCAGATGTATCTTGGCTTGGTCTTCATACAATGTTGTGTTTTTAGTATGACACGCAGATGACTGCCGCCGCTCTTAGAATCGTTCACTATAAAATTCCCTGGGCACTTAAGAGGGCAAAACTGACCAAAAAACTGAAGTGGGAATGTAGCCTGATAAAGTCATGCCAGCGAAAGCTGGAAAAAAGCAAGCTGAGAGCTCAGGTGGCAACATTAGTGACAGAGTGTGGAGTGACGGCGGCCAGCCACAGCAGACATGAGGACAGGCAGTGGTCAACAATGACATTCTGGAGGTGTCAAAACAGGAGAAGCCACAGAATGCACAATGACTGGAGAGCGGAGGTCTCGGCGGGCAGCCGCATGATGTCAGGCAGTGGCACACATGCGACATTCTGGAGGTTGCAAAAACATTATTAGTCCACGAGAGTGACACAATCACACAGTGTGGAAGGTCACAACAGCAGCAGCATGAGGTCAGCAGTTGCACATTGCCATTCTGGAGGTGGCAAAACAGTATATGCACAGAAGTTGGCCACAACACAGCAGTGTGGAGGTCACGGCGGCAGCAGTATGAGGTCAGTGCATGTGGCACAATGACATTCTGGAGGTGGCAAAACAGGAGAAAGCACAGGAGTGGCACAATTACAGAGTAGCGGAGGTCACAGGCGGCAGCAGCATGAATGGTCAGGCAGGGGCACATGACACAGTGTGGAGGACATGCTAGCAGCCACAGCAGCAGCATGATGTCAACAGTGGCACAATTGACCCAGTGTATGGATGTCCGTCAATACATGCAACAGCAGCAAGCATCATGAGGTTCATAGATGTACACAAAATGACGATATTGTTGAGGTGGGTGGTGGCAATACCAATCCCCTGGTAAAGATGTTGGTAGGCATATGGAGAAACTGGCGCAGATGGTCATCAGGTGGGTGGCGGCATCAGCAAGATAGTGGCTGAGGCAGGTAGTTTGAACCCAGACGATGCCTAAGGGCATTGGCTTTGAGTAAATCCTGGCCAATCCACACCTGATTCATCTTGAACAAAGTCAGTCCGTTCTCCACATTTTCCCGTGGACAAGAGCGGGTTCTCCCTTGGGGTAACGATGGCCCCCGCCGCACGTGAGACACCCTCTCATGATGCCACAACTATACTTGGCCGGCCAGGACAGCTTCTCCACTGCAAACAATAACTCGGCAATTGCGGCCACCACTATCCAGTTTTGGCTGCCCATAGTCCCAGTCGGATCTTTTAACCTGATGGTGGCAGAGATGCTGTCCAAGTAGGCGCCACAACCTGTTGGTTTCATGGACTGCTTTCCAGGTGCCTGCTGCAGCTTAGCCCCTTGCTGTCAACTGCACTCTCCTCCATATGCGGGTGAAGGAAGCTGCTCATCAGTGACTCCAGACTTAGGAAACAACTGATGTAGCTGTACTCGCACTACCCCCCCACCTTCCCCAGCATCCCCGCAGTAGTACGTGAGCGCTGAGGAACCCCCCGTCCAGACCTGTCCCGAGGAGGGACAATGCGGCACAGTAGCACGGCGCAACAGAGTACGGAGGATTTCCCTATAGAATTTGAGTTTGTCTTCCCTCTCAATAGCTGGAAAAAGGCTCCCAAATTGACCGGTAGCGAGGGTCCCAAAAGGTTTGGAGAGACAGAATTCATCCCTCTGCCGGATGCTGACTAATCGGCTGTCACTAGCCAGGCAAATAAGCATGCTGCGGCCATCTGCACAGTGACTCCGAGGGGATCCCTGCCGTCCTTTCCACCTGTAACCTGCCACGGTCTTGGGGGCATCTGCCTCATCTTCCCTCATCTCCATCCACCTCCATCCAGCTGCTCCTGCTTCTCCCTCTTGTCACCCTGGTAGAAAATCCACTCATTTCACCAGTTAATAATGCTTCTGCTCCAATGTCCTCCACCTCCTCTCCAATTTCAGTCCCCACCGGACTCCATGGGCCTACTAGATGTAAGTCGCCCGTCTCCAGTCCCCAGCCCCGGGACAGATTATTCTCAGGCATCTGATCCCATGACTTCTAAAGCAGTGGAATTACGGTTAATTCATCCCGTAGTCCAGGCGACTGACAAATAACGTCGCCACCCACGAATGGCCACAACAAACCGTTCAGGTTGTCCACACAATAGCATGCCACTGTACGGCTGGACATCAAAAGTATACACATGGGAGTACTATCTGTCTCTGGATCATCAAAAATCGTTAAAGGCCTTTCTCTGTCACACAGTTCGGTCCAACATGTTCAGGCTGGAATTCCATCGGGTGGAAACATCGCATATCAGAGTGTGTTGGGGAGGCCCGTTCTGTGCACCGCTGCAACTCGAGGTAGGTATATTTCCTGGCTTCTTGTACTAAAGGAGTAAAGTTGCATGCACAGTTTCCTGCCATTTTCAGAATGTTCTGAAGATCGGCCTGAGAAAGAACTTCCGGAACCTTTTTCACAACCAGATTGAACAATAGTGCGCCATGCAGGCGCATGGACCATCCCTCCTCGGTTCAGGCGCGGACACCCATGTTCCTCCCATGTACCGTCACCATGGTTCCGAGTATGCAGTTGGCGCTGAAGAAAGTCCACACAAACCTTGATAATCTTGCTTGGCATGTACGCGGAGCAGTATCCCTCCTGTGTGACTTCGTATCGTCCGAGGCAAGCCAGGTGTAGAAAGCAGTGCTCGTGACAACCCGGCTGTGCCCTACACATGGTGGGTAGATTGGAGCAGTACTTTTGTGGAGGCTTAGATGGTGGTGGTGGGGGTGGAGGAGGCAGACATTTGGCGCAGGTGCGAGCAGTTTGACACGTGTAGAGAGAAAGCGGCGTTCCTCCATGTCCAAGTTGTTGGTGTGCCAGGGCTGGAAGCACATTCACCCAGTGGGTCCGTAAAGGACATGTACTGGCCCACTGAACCGTAGTTACAGTATCCATACGTCCGCGCTGGTGACTTGCCCCTTGAACGTTAAATACCGATAAGCACTCAAGGACTGACCCCACCCTTCTGTCTGCTTACATATTTTGAAGTGCCTGGTACAACGCCTTTTTTGAGAAAAGAAATTACCGGTGCGCTTGGACTCTCCATCTCGGCTCGCACAAGCCATTAGTTCTCTGAAACATTGCGAGGTCCCACCATTTGGGGAAAGGGAGGGACTGCAATACCAACAACTTGGACAGGAGCATGTCACGTGCTGCCCTTAGGATGGGTTGCACGCATCACTGTTGTCTCTTTGCAATCGCCCTCACTGAACTACTGCTGGCGCCATGTATTAGCGAGGATCAGGAGCATCTGGGATCGGGATGATGTCAAAGAGAAACAAGCTCCCTGTCTGCAGAGATGGTGGAGCCATTGACTGGCTGCAAATGGATGTCGATGCACTGGGCGCTGCGTGCTGCTGCTTGTTGCAGCGGCGGCAGGGATGGACCACCACATCTGAGCACGTTCTTCCCAGGTCCCACCGGATGGTGACGCTGCATGTGTTGACGCAGGGCCGTGGTGCCACGTTAGCATCCCTGGCCACGCTCACTTTCTGCCATCACAGATTCAACATATACCCATATTCAGCTTCCACCGGTGTCTTGCAAAGGAACTGCCACACAATGCCGAGTATCGATTTTAAACCGCCAACCAGAGCTCCGACGAGGTGACTACTGCCACCGCTGCCCCTCTCTGAGGACCCCTGTGCCGCTCTTTTCTTCTGGAACCTGCCGAAGCCGGGTTATTTTTATTACCCCTGCCGCTTGGCTCCCGACCTCACCACTGCTGCTATCCTGCTGACTCAACGCCCACTACGACCCGACGTTGCTGGCTGCGCTACTGCCTGACTGCGCAAGCTGACGCCCTCTTCTGCTCAGTCGTCCTGGACGAGGATGAACCCTTGCCTCACCCTGACTCCAGTGCGTTCGGCCAACACATCATCATCTATTTGTGTTTACATCGTCACACTGCTGTCCCCATCACTGGACTGTCATGCGAGGCTGGACCTCTCACAAACATGAACCCTCCCATGCCCACTACTTCCACATCTTATACTTTGCCCGCCTACGTGCAAGAAGCAGGCGATATTGACCTCCATTTCATCGTCTGCCAAGTAGCTGCTGACTGCCTCCTCAAATTGGTTCATCCACCTCGCTATATAGGTGGCGCTGAGGCCCAGACCACAAGTATGTAGATCGTCTGGGCTGTGAGGGAACCGGATGGGACAGAGACGGGCTGAGGACAGGGAGGGGCCGCTGACAGTACCGCTCCCGGGCCATGCCGGTAACTAATGGTTTGTGTCTGAGGTTCCCCACCAGACTCTTAGGCTGGGTTGACATATGTCATCTGAAGAGGAAAAGAAGGACCTAGTCAACCAATCAAGAACCCTTGGGCGTTGCTTAACAACACACGGCCGCTAGATGACGCGCAGTTGTGGCCTCACCGAGTTGACCTCTGCTGCTACGTCCCCTTGCTGTCTGCATACATGGGCCTGTTCCCAGGAATGTTGTTGATTGCACTGCCACGCACAGGTGCAGAAGCCTGCCACCTACTTCGTCTGACATACTGTTTGTTCTAAAATGTACAGACACTTTTGATGATGATATCTGTATACTAAAAATATACACCCTGTTTATTTTACGACTCTCTAATGTAACCCAGTAACAAGCATTGGGTTAACCCTTGAGATATAAATTGCCTCCCAAATTGCCAGGAAAAAATTTACATGTATTGTCGTTTAAAAACTCTGTGTGTTTTACTAAAAGAAAAGCAACAAACAGGCCTTAATTAACCTTCGGGACAATAATTGGTTCCTACAGGAAAAATGTATATATTTCTTTGCGTTGAAAAAGACCGGTTGTCCTTGGGGTCAGCACACCAAAGCAAAACAAACGGCTTAATTAACCCCAGGATGTAAATTGCGTCCAAATAATTGACCGCACAAACTAATAGTACTTTGTACATGTTACAATTGCGTGTTTTCTCCTATGACCACACAAACAATAATACAGTTGTTAATTAACCTTTGCATTGAAATTGAGGCTACAGGAAAAATTTATATGATTTTTGGCGTTGAAAAAGAACGGTTGACTTGGGTTCCAGCCACACCAAGCTAAACAACGCTTAATTAACCCCGTGAGATGTAAATTGCGCAATAAAAATTGAGCAGAAAGTTATCCGAAAAATGAAGTGGTATTTGTATAGTAAAAAACACGCTGTTTCTTTAAATGAATACAACAGGAACTGGCTTAATCCCTACTTTGATATGAATGGTATATGCAGCTGCAGTGGACGCACACATGGATTGTCACAGATCCAATACACCAAAACATTAGAAATAGAACATTAATGGAGAACAGTCTCTGAACAAGCTGTGACACCCCACGAGAAATCGCTGTATAGAAAATCAATTCTTCAGTAATACAATCACAATCAGCCGTGACGGGCAGCACCTTCCTGATCAGGTACATGTGAGGAGCGGTAATAGAGCTCCCAGCGTCGCGCCCGGACTTATATAGTCGGTGAGTCACAGAATCCCACCGATCTGCTGATTGGCTTCATCTCTGCACATGTCATGCAGCTATGCCCTTCTTCCTGCCCAGAGTGGCTTTTGCCCCATGTACGCCATGTTCTGCGCAGCCATTTTAATACACAAGAAGCACACTTCCGTTCACAGGTTAACCGACAGTACCGCCAAAGTTCGACTTTCGTTTCCGAACCGAATTATTCCTGAAATTCTTATAAACGAATATCCACTTCGATAGAATCGATTCTCCCCCATCTCTAGCCCAGAGATAACAACCTTTTCCATCAAGAGTCCACATCTGGAGCACCATTGTATTGGCACTCATCATATTGTTAACTAGCTTTTGAAATCATACTACATAGTAGGGGAAAACAACAAACTCCCAGGACTATAGTGACAAGTTTTATGACGCAAAAACAATAACCTAATAAAAACATCTCCCAAACATCCATCCCTCATCTGTCATCCTATTTAAAAAAAAGGATCATGTATTCCTAGAATTTGAGGCTAATACATCCATTGAGAGAAGTCATTTACTCTACGTCCACACTGATACTTCCCTCCGGGGCTGTGTTATTTGGGATATATGTACAAAACCACGGCCTTTGTTATATTTTACACCCCCCCTTTTCTACTAAGATCATATCTAACGCCATTCTATTTTGAAAGACCATAGACGTAAGGCGGCCGCAGCTGATTGCTTAAAACCCAATACACTGTGTCTAGTGTAATTATAATATTATTACCATTACATTATAATACACATGATTAATACAGGCAACATTTTTGTTAATGGTGATCTGGGGTGTGATAGAAGCAAAACCTGCAGTCACCTCACCTTGGGCCTAATGCTGTCGTGACTAGATGCGCAAATATTATAATGTCTACAGCAAATCATTTGATCCGTTTTGGCACTGAAACATATGAAGAAAGCACAAATATGATATTAACATCCAGTTTAACCAAGCAGAAATGTAACGTTTAAGTTAAGGCATAGCAGGAAGTCAAAGGCAAGGCCAGTCAGTACCTGTTTTGGCCGTAATAGCGGTGTATTTTCCCCCCACTTCCGCATCTCCAGGTGTACGGATTTTTATCATTATTAGATAATGTTGGCAACATTTTTACAGTTACATTTGCCCTCATACCTTGCTTACATAATAAGTCATGCGTTTAATAGGCGCTCTTGCCATTTTTTGTCTACTTGATCAGGGCAACCTTTTGGTGTATGATCCCAGCTATTATCTTGTGTTTCAGCCTACACCTCTCAGAGATTTGCATGTTTTGGTTATACAATAAAGTGGGTCCCAGTAGTAGCTTGGTTAAAACATGTCTGTCTGACTGCCAGCGGGTGACAGGAATAATATATATATATATATGCAAATCAAACTTGAAAAATCACCATTGACTCTGAGTTATACTATAAGACAGGAACCCAATGATCATCAAAAACATTTTTTTTCTCTCCTCCCATACCTCTGATAACATCGTCTTTGGTGGTTCTTTCTATTTCCCACCCCAGAAATAAGTATAGAAATGCATTATAATTACTGTCTCTTATAGCACTTTCTTTGAAAAAGAAAGGAAAAATAAATATCTTTCTTTTTTTTTTTTTTTTTTTTTTTGCAAATTGTTTTTTCAAGGGACAAAATGTTCACCAGCCCACCACTCGAAACCAACCGACAAGGAAAAAAAATGGGTTGTCCCAGGGTGCTTCCTGGGCAGTCAGTCCATAGCTATGCAGTGACATGTTTTTATTTGTCCCTACTTTCTTAGTAATAATATGCTTGAATTCTCAAGTCTTTGGCTTAGGAAACCTTAGTGGTCAGTCTCAGGTACTGGAATCCTCCATCATCCGTCTCAGGCAGCTACTGGAATCCTCCATCATCCGTCTCAGGCAGCTACTGGAATCCTCCATCATCCGTCTCAGGCAGGTAATGGAATTATCCGTCTTCAGGCAGGTACTGGAATCATCCGTCTCAGGCAGATACTGGAGAATCATCCGTCATCTGTCTCAGGCAGGTACTGGCTCGGGTCTCCCCTCCGGCTTTACAGCGGTGTGTTTGTCAAAATCACTTTGTAGGGACCTGTCTCAAATAGTGGACTCAAGGTCCGCCCTCCTCATGTCTCTTATAACGACCATCCAATCTCCTGGCTCCAACTTATGGGTATGGTACCATCTATAGAGTGAGTCAGGACCTGGAAGGGAGACACAAACTTGAGAACATATATCAGTTTGCGCTTTATAAGCGCGTGTCACATAAGAGGACAGTTCAAACCATTATTGTTTGCGTTGGATTGCACGTGCAAGAACAATATAATCCTAATATAGGGATCTAAACCCAACTATTGCCTCATATGGCCTTAGGCCTATCTTACTAGATAATATAATCTTTCCTTCCACTCTACCTACAGCTACTTTGAAGATGCAAACAGTAATTATAAGGTTTTATTTCCTTTCTATCCCTAACAAATCCAATGTATTTCCATTCATGACTTCTCCAGTGAAATATGTTAATGTTTGACTTTATGGCTTCTTACTTCTGACTCCATATCTGCTCACCTGCTTCAGACGCATTACTTGGCTGTAGCTTGCTTGAGCAATCAGGACTACTTCAGGCCATCCAGAGAAAAGATCAATGCAAATAGTGACATGGTCCCACTTTCCCACTTGGCTCTGGGAGTGTAGTGTGGGGTCTTCACTATTGTTCCCATGTTGCTGCATGCGCATAGCAGACATCTTTGAGTGTACTTGGCAGTAATTCCAGGGACACCAAACCTTGTTAACCAGGTCAGCCATGACAGTCTTTGAGTTGTGTGTGCCACCATGTGCTGCCTGGGCCATAACAGGATACAGAGTCTTTGGAAGACACAGTCCCTTTCCAACTGCCCAAAATACTTCTAATGTTAGTTTTCCAATCTTCAGCCCTGTCTACCTATATACCAGCCCTGGTCTGTCTATAGACATCCCTGTCTTCCTATATATCAGCCCTTCTACCTACATATTCTGCCCTTCTGACCTATTTACCAGCCCTTTCTACCTATAAACAGCCCTGTCTGCCTATATACCAGACCTGTTCTGCCTATATTACCTGCCCTGTCTGCCTATATACCTCGTGCCTGTCTACCTATATACCTGCCCTGTCTACCTATATACTTCCCTGTCTACCTATTACCAGTGCCCTGTCGCCTAGATACTGCCCTTGTCTACCTATATACCTGCCCTGTCTAACCTATATATGCAGCCCTTCTACCTATATAAATAGCCCTGTCTACCCATATAACTGCCATGTCTACCTATATACTCCACTGCCCTGTCAGCCTATATTTCAAGCCCTGTATGCCTATATTACTAGCCCTGTCTACCTATATAGCAGCCCTGTCTACCTATATACTGTCCTATCTACCTATATACTGCCAATTTCTGCTTAATATGCAGCCTGTACCCTATCTACCTATAAAAGCAGCCCTGAACTACCTATTAGTAGCTGCCCTGTCTACCTACTATACTGCCCTGTCTATACCTATAAAGCAGCCCTGTCAACCTATATACTGTGCCCTGTCCTGCCTATATAGCAGCCCCTGTCTACCCTTGTATCTGCCCTGTTACCTATATACTACTGCCCTGCCAGCCTATATAGCATTCCCTGTCTACTATATACTGCCCTGTCTACCTATATACCCAGCCCTGTCTGCCTATATCCTTCCCAGTCGGCCCATATACCAGCCCTGTTCTACCGTATACCATCTCCTGTATACCTTAATATTACTGCCCTTCCTACACTAGAAGTGCCCCTGTCAATATACTTACCCCTGCCTGCCAATATGACTGGCCCTACCTTCCTATATATGGCCCTGCCTGGCTCAAACTGGCCCTGCCTGCTTACATACTAGCCCTGCCTGCTTACATACGGTAGCCCGCGCCTGCCTGGCTAATACTCGGCCCCATCGTCTGCCTACATACTAGGCCCTCGCATGTCTACATACTGGCCCTGCTTGACTACATACTGGCCCTAGCTGGCGAATTAATGCCCTCGGCCCTACCTGATCTAATTTACTCTACACTGGGCCCTACCTGGCTAGTTTACTGGGGGCAGCCCTAGCTACCTGGCGCAGATTACTGGGGGCAGCATCTACCAGATAGTATATCTTGGGCAGCCCAGCTACCCTTGCTAGTTACTGGGGGCAGCCCCAGTTACCTGGATAGTTACTGGGAGCAGCCCCAGCTATCTGGCTAGTTACTGGGGGCAGCCCCAGCTACCTGGCTAATTGCAGGGGTAGGCCCTGTCTACCTACCAAATTAATGGAGAAGGCCCTGTTTTACCTACCTAAGTATGGGGTCTATACCTAAATTATTTTTTACCATGCCACTTATCTGACAGTTTTTTAATTTTTATTTTTCGGTGTCTAAACATACAGTTACTGGGGAATTGATAGGAAAGTGCTAGAAAAGAGGAGTCAAAGATAGTTATTATGTGTAAATATCGTACAGGGACGAGGTGAGTGACCCATTATAAGAAGACACTACAAGCTGTACTGGGACGGGAGAAAAAAAGGGAAGAACGCCTCATCATGGTAAGGTGCAACATTTAGTGTTTGGGTCAAGATGAAGACGAAAAGGAGAAGAAGACACTCCCATCAGAGATGACGACTCCTGGTGAGTCCCGCTGTCAGGGGTCATTTTTCCTTCTGTGTTGAGCGCTCAGTGCTGTATATCATGTGATTGTGACCTGACTACTGGGATGTGATTGGGTGGGTGTAAGGTTATGCTGGAGCTTACTATTTATTGTAGTGTGGGGCTTGTGCCTATTGTAAAGCAAGTGACAACACCTGGTCTCTGTGAAGAGGGGTTTATCTCTGCACCTCTGTTACTTTCTAGCTTGTATGTAGGGGTCTCTCACACAGAAGCGTTTTTGGCGCATTTTGTGATGCGTTATTGTCAAAAATGTACAGCATTAACTACTCAGCCTTTCTGGTGCACAAAAACAGCACCAAAAACACATAAGAAAATACATCCAAAAATGCACCGTGGTGAAAGCAGCCTTTATAGTGTAGTTTATTTAGAAGTGTGCGAGTTGCGTAGAACAATGATGGGAAAATTTTTAGTAGGATATTGTAGTGGGCCTGGTGGGGGCTTAGTGCCAGGGCGATTTTAAATCCCAGTCCTGCCCTTGGCTGAATATGACCCTTTAAAGCTAAAACAACCAAGTAGCCATGTTTATAGTTAAGGGTAACTACACAGTCCCTTGATAAGCCATCAATACTGTGAAGGGAAGGAATAAGCAGAATCTTTTTGGGGGAAGATGATAAGGAAGTACAATTCTCAGCAAAATGGAAATATACTGCATACAGAAGAGCAGCTTGTCAGCCATCTTTTAAAAACTGCAAACTTTGTATACTCTTTATAGAACTATAGCTTTTCTGAAATAATATCCATATCACCCACCTTTTCCACTCTCTCATATGGCAACTGCCATTTTGTGAGAAATTTACTTTCTACCGTGGGAACTAACACCAGAACTTAGTCCTCTGGGTTGAACTGTCTGAGATTGGCTGGACTATTATAGACCATAGACTGGGCCTCCTGAGCTTTGGAGAAGATGCTTCTTTACATTGGGCATTACTTGTTTTATCCTCTCCTGCATTTTTGTGACATGCTCTATCACACTCCTGAAGAAAGTGACTTCACTCTCCCCGGGTGTTCGCTTACTGATATTCAAACAGCTACCATGGGGATGCCTACCATACAACTTGAATGGTGAGAACTCTGTGGAAGCTTGGGGTACCTAATGGAAAAAAAGCAGATAGAGCAGCAGACAATCCCATTCATCTTTTTGACTACCTTTTTTAACATGGTCTTTAGGGTCTTGTTCATTCTTTCTACTAGACCATTGGTTTGGAGGTGGTAGACCAAGGTACATAGCTGGGTGACTTTTAACACCTTACAGAGGTCCTGCAATACCCTCGACAATGAAATGGGGTCCCATGTCATTTAAGGAAATCTCTTAAGGAACAAACCCTGGCGGATACCTTGAAGAATTGTTTCTCAGTGGCACGGCTTCAGGGTACATGGTGGCATAGTCAACAATTACCAGGATATATTGGTGCCCCCTAGTAAACTTCACTATGGGCAATATCAAATCCATGGCAACCCTACCAAAAGGGACCTCAATAATAGGGAGCAGTATCAGAAGACTGCGGAAGTGGGTGACCAGGGAGGTTATCTAACACATGGGGCAAGACTGGCAGTAATCCCGAACCTTCCAGTAGCACCATGGCCTGTAAAACCTCTGAAGGATCCTTTCTATGGTCTTATCTGCACCCTAAGATATGAGAATGCCCCAGATCCATCACCATACGTCTATAGGCTTTAGGCACCAGGAGCTGTTCAGCCAGTTCCTCCCTGACTTTGGTTACCTGGTACACCATGTCCCCATTCAAGGCAAAGTGGGGGAACCTCTTGTCTGCCTCTGGCTCATGAATCTACCCCATTTAATGACTATCAATTTATTAGAGCCCCTCTCAAGGACTCAATATCCTGAGTTTGGCCACCCTCAAAGTACCCTTTGACACACTCTAAAGTCTGGAATAGCCAATTCAGGGGTTGATATCCTCTTCTAATCCCCTTACTATAAAATATTAAGAGAAAATCCGGGATACACTCGGGGGCAGTAATTGTTGGGCAGTCTACACACCCTGCATGACTGGGTGGTTTCACTATGGCCCAAATGTCCCAGAATATTGGACAATCCCGACCAAAATCAGAGTCATGCATTAATCCTTGGCATAAACCCCTAACGTGGTTTGACACCGTAAACCCATCTCTTTCCAGGATCACCTGGGTCACCGGGTAAAGTTTGGTATCCTCATTTATACATTCGACCCCCACAGATTTTCCAGGGACCAACTCATGTGGTAGGTGAGCTGCAAGGAGCCTAACCAGGCTCCCTGGACTCCATGTGCTGAGTCCCATTTTACCTAAACCCACTTGGCAGAGCTGGAGTGCCTCCCCAGAGTTTGAAGCCATGCCACATGCCATATAGTCTTCTATCCATGACTTTTTAAAATTTTTGAATGGAATACATCCTGAACTGAGCTTCACCCTGCATCGTAGCAGAGTTGAGTTCAGTTTTTTGGATACGTTGATAATTAAGTCTTCAACTGGTCCCAGTACAATATTGTGATTTTTTATTAACCCAAAAACCCAACAGATAGAAATAGTTTACTTGATTGGAGAGATAACCATTTCTAAATCATTAAAAAGCTCTAGCCCAGTCCCAATTTAAAAGAATAGAGAGAATTGTTTCAGATGAGAATACCGTAGACGCTCGCATCATGGAGATGTCTGAAAGATTTAAACAAAGGGGTTATCCAAATTCATTACTTGGAGGAAAGAGGACGAATTGGTACCCCTGCACTTCCCAAGGAAAACAAAAAGAAACAAATAGCTTGTTTGACAACCTTTCACCCATTTATTTCCAAAATACAAGGGGCTGTTCGGAAAAACTGGTCCTTGCTACAACAGGCTTACCCTTCATAGGTCGAGATTTTGGCATCCCCTTTCCTTAAGCCTGTTATATATGAGGTCAAAAACATAATTACGAAAGATAAAATCCGTTTGAGAGCATGATATTGGGAGTCTAACGAAAGTCCCACAACAGACTTTTCTATATACACGTAGAAAAGGTACGTATCCCTGCCTCGGTTGCTCACAGTGTTCGACTGCTAGTCTAAGGATAATTATTACTCCACCCCCCATACGGGCAAAGGATAACATAAAACATCTATTTACTTGTGAATCTCGGTATGTGGTATATGTTATCAAATGTCCGTGCGGGCTCGCATACGTTGGTGAGACTACTCAGCGTGTGCGTGTGTATATTTTATATGCATGTGTCTCTTTGACAAGTGCGTACAAATGTATTCTCAATCTGAAGTGGATATACAACTTTCCTTGTAAGGATAATTTGTGGGGGTAAAGGACACGTACCCATAAATTGGACAACATTAAGAATATCATATGCTGTGAGCATATTTATAGTGAGCAATATTTATTGTTCCTGAAAAGGTTGTTGTCCACTTATTATTACATATTATATATATATATATATATAAAATCTCTAAATACAATATGTATATATATATATAAATATATAATATATAATAATATACTAAATATACTGTATAGGTATATATGTAAATATCCTTTGATGAATATGTTAACAATGAGAAAAGCTATTTGTCAAAAATATACTTACAGTTAGCAAAATCACTCCCGTAATGTAATTGATCACCCGCCCTACAGCTGACTGCATCTTATAAGGTTGTTTCCTATTATATTACATTTACATGTTTATATACTTTGTTACACATTTGTAATAAAGATAGAGATTGAAAACACATAGGAAAGCATTAGAATGATGGTGATTCTAACGGCGTCCATCGACGCTAGTGGAGAATCATACTTTAGATCTAACAAGTGAGAATATGGCCATGTAATGCTCAAGTGCGTCGATCTATAAAATCCTCTGGGAATTGACTGCGTTCACACCTGACTTCAGACATGGAGACCACGTTGTCACGTGTCCCGCAGCCGAGGGTCGGGCTAACGGAACACCCGTGTCCTGTATTGTGTCCCTCACTCCGGGGACGAGTGGCGGCCGTCAGGCGGGTGGCCACGGGCGCACTCGCTTCCCCGAGAGCCTGGACTGATCTAACTGCGCTCCTATCGCCGCGCAGCTTCTGCCGTGCAGGCAGTGCGCGCTCGTGCCCCCTAGCGCGTGGCTGTTCTTTGAAATTTAAAGGTCCGAGGCAGCGCCCAGTAATTGGGTTGGATGCGGGCCGCTGGATCCTATATACTATGTTTTCTGCCCCTATACCCGGCCACTCCTTGCCGATCTATTGTGCCCGCATAGGCCTATAGAGAAAGCTTGGAAGTGCATTCTAGTATCTTTCGGTGTTCTGACCCTCTTGCTTAACTTTTATTGTGTACCACGAACCTTTGCCGCATGCCCTGACTTTCCGCCTATCCACGACTAAGCCTACGCCTGACGAATTTCCTGTACCACATTACGCCCATGGACTATGCCAAGCCGCAAGCAAGTCCCGTCAGTGGAACGACCTGATATTTCCCGCCGCAGCAAGTCCATCCCTGCTTTGGGTCGGGCTCTGGTGAAAGTAACCAGGTTCTACTTACTCCGCACCCTGGCTTGGCTTATACCATCGCTTTTGTGTTCCATCGGTATCCACTCAATACCGCTATCCCTAAACACAGAACGTGCAATAATGGTAAGTGTGACAAGTGTGTTTACCCGATTCTGCTCTCGTTGTTTTACTTATGTACAGCTCTGATGTGGTCTAACTGTTTATTTGGACTGGGAACTTTATAGATCATTGATTACATCATTTCACGATTCTTTTCCCCTTGGAGTTCTCTATCATTACTCGAGCCATAGCTGTTTTTGATATGAGCAGTTTTAACACTTAAGTACAAACTTTGTCATTCACGTTGGCACATATAAAAAAGCATCATTATCGTAAAAATATACACAAATGTTGTGATATCCTTGAAATTTGTACTTCATAATGGCTTGTTATAAATTTATTTTATATTTGAGTCATCATATATTTTTGACCAGGTCAATAAAAATCATGAATTGAACCTGAAAGGATGAGCTAGAGTAATAAGAGTGAGTAATTTATAAAGCATATATGTTTACTAAAAAGACCAACATTATGTTTGTTTAATTACAATTACTAACTTTAATATGTTGGTAATCAATTAATTGAGAAAGGTCTTGTTTTAAGGACCGAAAACATCTGTTGCATAGAATCTACAGCTTATGTGAAAACATAAAATTAAAGATATAAGTTCGGCATCAATAAACAAGTTGTTCCAATAAATGGAACAATTAATCGATTAAGTATTGCAATCATTTTTGGAGTGCAGCCTATTCTCTTTCTATTGAAAAATTTGGCCTAGTACCCATTTGGTGGACCGTAGTTAGCCGAGGACAAAATTTGTAACATGCTCTATAGATTACACCCATATGTTCCACTTTTAAGGGAGCACTTGGGCACAATGTACCCGGAGGCATTACACTTCCACCAAATGATGTTCTGGGGAACAGCTCCTCTCGCCAGGTCGAGCCTACTCTTGGCCTTGGAACGTCCATCCTGGGGAATTCAGGGTCCTTTCTTCTGGCTCTCAGAAGAACTCCAGGCATCCCAAAATGAAGAGGACCAATGTCAGTCAGGAATTTCTCCACCGCACCATATCGTTCCACTAAGTCCACCAAGTCATCCACAGACTTGGACTGTGCGACCCAACACTGTGCCATCCTGGGGAGAGTGTGCACAAAATGGTCTGCCACAACACGCTCAACCATTTGGGCTAGAGTAAACACGTCAAGCTGCAGCCATTTTTGGCCAGGTTCAAGAGGTCAAACATTTGGGATCTGGGGGGGTTGTCCCAGCTGTAGTCCTAGTCATGCACCCTTTGGGCCTGCACTGTCACAGATACCCCCATAGACGCCAGCATCTCTGATTTCAGTTTTTCATGCTCCCTAGCATCCTGCATCGACAGATCGTCATATGCTTCCTGGGGTTCCACCAACAAGAATGGGGCCAAGACCTCGGCCTACTGTTCAGCAGGTAGTTTCTAGCATTGAGCAACACATTCAAATACTTTGAGGAATGCCTCCACATCAACCCTATGGGGTCATCTTCTGGAGTGCCTCTCTTATGGACCTACACACTCGCTGGTCACCATTATGGCTACGTGTGACTGGGATCTCTGACCTAAACAGCTTCCGACAGCAGAGTCATCTGCTGTATTAGGAGCTGGTTAGTCTCCTGCTGTACTCTTGAAGACTCTGCGTGTGCCTGCTGCTGCTGGCGATAGCCCTGTAATGAGTTGCCTTTATAAAATCCACCATAATACGTCTGCCATAGGTCTTTTATCTGGGCACCGTTTTTTTAAGGCCCCAAAGGACATGCACTAGCCAGGACATGCCTGCGTCTGAAGCACCAATTTTACTTACACAATCAGGACCACAGCAAAGTTCGTGCAAAACAAAAGGTGCTTTTATTTTTGCCACCCATTTAGGAGACAAAAGAAAACAAAGAAAACCAAGTCAAAGTCTTACTTCAGCCAGCACTCAGGTGTCCCACCACAGCAGAAACAGTAGACACATAAGTATAAAGCACAGAACCAAGCGATATATCTTCTAAGGGTTAGTATATCAGAACAAATCACTGCCCAAAAAATTAACCCAACCTAAAACCTGGGGGGCACTAATTTCACACGGGGGGAGCTATGTACACTACACTGGGGGGACTATTTTAAATCATTACTACTGGGGGCACTATTTTTCACTACTCGGGGGGGAGCATATATCAATTTCTCTGGGCAGCTAAATATCCCTACTGGGGCACCCATAATCACACTACTGGGGCAGCATTCACTATACGGGGGGCCGCTATAAACAAAACTGGGGGGCAGCTATAATCACTACTACTGGGGGCAGCTATAAAACATTTCACTTGGGGGCGCTATAATCAACACTGGGGGCAGCTAATATCCTACTACTGGGGCGCTATATATCACTATACTGGGGCAGCATACACATTTCTACTGGGGCACAACACACACCGCTAAATACCCTGGGCACTATAAATTTTTCCTACACGGGGGGGCTATATTCACAAATACCCCGGGGGGAGCAAATTTTATTACACGGGCACAAACATTACTACTGGGGGCAGCTATATATCATTTCTACGGGGGGCAGCTATATAACAGTACTACGGGGGGCAGCTATATACACACTACTGGGGGGCACTATAACCAATGGGGGGAGCTATTAAACACTACCATAGTTGCCAACTTTTGAAAATGAAAAAAACAGGAGATTCAGG
>JAODAL010052657.1:0-25830 GCA_025379985.1 Phyllomedusa bahiana
AAAAAAAATGGGGATTTTTGCCCAAAATCGAAAAAAAAAGTATTTCTGGTGTCGAAGCGAGATAACTTTTTTTGGGGGGCAAATATGTTTAAGAAAAGGATTTTGCATCAAAATCTGTAAAAAAAAAAAAATGCTTCTGATGCCAAAAAAAAAAAAACTTATTTTTAGCAAAAAAAAAAAATTGGAAAAAATCTTAGCGACCAAAGCTGAAAATTTTATTACAAAAGGTACAAAAAGGACACTCGAATTGTATGCAAATTTGTAAGGATTAACCTTTGTTACCCCCCATTATGGGTGTAATTGGGGTTCTGGAGGGTTTTCCCCAAAAACGGCCCAAAAAAAACGCCCAAAAGACTCCGGCGCTTTACAAGCTTTTAGAAATTTTCTCCCCCCGGCTCGGGCGTTTTTTTAGAACATTTTGCAAAATGCGCCCAGTAAAAAAACAGCAAAAAAGAAGCTCAGTGTAAAAACCGGGGGGGTTTTTACAATAGAGTCAAGGGAAATGATTTACAGGCTTTTTCCAGCTTTTTTAAAAACGAAAAACCAAAAAACGACTTTTTTTTGTGCTTTTAACAGAGCCTTAAACCCCCATCGGGGCACTCCATCACTGCGGGTGGACGCAGCAGCTCCTAAAACTGGAGCTACTGAGGTTTCTCTCAGGGGCCAAATGAACCCCTCCCCCCCCCCCCCCCCCCCTGTTGCTCCTCAAGCGACCTCCCCCAACCTTCCCTGTGTGCCGCCGGGGGTTTTAGAAAAAATTCCGGCTGCAGAACTAAGTTGGGAAATACACATTTGTTTTTCCCCTTTGGGTGCCGCCCCTCCTTCCTGCCCGGCTGTGCGGCAGAGGAGGGAGCAGGCGGCCCCAACCTAAAGCGCCGCTGCTTCAGTGGACTAAGCGGCCGGTATCATGTATCGCGGCCCCCTTAGCTTCAGTCAGATCGTGATAGTGCCTATGTGAGCCAGGGATGCCGGGGTGAGAGGGGGGCGGGCCCCCTGGCTCAGGGGCCCGGTCGCAACTGCGACCGCTGCGACCCCTGTAGCTACGCCACTGCCAGCCGCTCTCCTCTATCATATAACCCTATATGTCACAGAGCTCGTTTTCTCCCCAACATATAACCCCAAATTCACAGAGTCAGCTCCCCTCCTCTTCATATAACCCTTATGTCACAGGCTCAGCTTCTCTCCTTATCATTTAACCCAATAACCAGAGCTAGTCCTCTCCTCTATCATTAACCCCCATAGGCATAGGCTTTAACTTTTCTTTCCCTGTCATATAACCCTATATATCACACCCCGGAGTTGATTGCTAAGCCCTTATAAAACAACTTGAGGCCTTAACAACCGGCTTAACGACTGTTAGCAACTTGACAACACAGTAAGTTATATAGGCAGGTTATAGGTCCCCCAGTGGGTATATAGGCAGGTTATAGGTCCCCCAGTGGGTATATAGGCAGGTTATAGGTCCACCAGTGTATATATAGGCAAGTTATAGGTCCCCCAGTGGGTATATAGGCAGGTTATAGGTCCCCCAGTAGGTATATAGGCAGGTTATAGGTCCCCCAGTGGGTATATAGGCAGGTTATAGGTCCTCCAGCAGGTATATAGGTTATAGGTCCCACAGCAGGTATATAGGTCCTTCAATAGGTATATAAGCAGGTTATAGGTCCCCCAGTAGATATATAGGCAGGTTATAGGTTGCCCAGTGGGTATATAAGCAGGTTATAGGTCCCCCAGCAGGTATATAGGCAGGTTATAGGTCCCGCAGTAGGTATATAGGCAGGTTATAGGTCCCCCAGTGGGTATATAGGCAGGTTATAGGTCCCCCAGCAAGTATATAGGTTATAGGTCCAACAGCAGGTATATAGGTCCTTCAATAGGTATATAAGCAGGTTATAGATCCCCCGGTAGATATATAGGCAGGTTATAGGTCGCCCAGTAGGTATATAAGCAGGTTATAGGTCGCCCAGTAGGTATATAAGCAGCAGGTTATAGGTCTCCCAGTAGGTATATAGGCAGGTATATAGGTCCCTCAGCAGGTATATAGCCAGAGTATAAGTCCCCCAGAAGCTATATAGGTCCCCCAGCATGCATATAGCCATGTTATAGGTCCCCCAGCAGATAGAGAAGGTTACTTAAAAATAAAAAACTAACAGTACTCACCTCTCAGATAAGGCAGCATCAACTACTTGACAGGGTCCCTTTAACGTGGTCAAAGGTGTTCACCAATACAATCCTATTATGAGTCGAATCCTTCTAACTATTAAAAAAGCACATTATTACAGGTTTACAGCCAGATACTATTTTTCTTTTTTGATTGTTTTACTGATCTTTTCTATACATAGCTGCTTTTGGCTGCCTGTGGTGTAGCAAATTACCACACAGCCCCATTCAGTTTGATTGCATCTTACATTATTAATTGTGTTCTTTGCTCATTTTAGATCACTGAAGCTCTTGGACAAGTCAACTTTTCAGTGCTGAACAATGTTATAAACTTCAACATACATGGTGATTCTCCTACTGGATATGACATCGTCTTCTGGAATTGGTTGGGTGGAACCCCAGTTCTGACTGTTGGGAACTATACTGGTTTAGGCAACCTCAATATTAACTTGGGCACAATTAATTGGCAAACAGAAAACAATGAGGTTAGTAAGATCAAATCTTTAACGACAACTGAATACTACTACTTTGGAAGGGTTATTAGTACCATAGTTGACAATAAACTAAATTCAATGAAGACAATCTATTGCTTACCCAAAATTTTATAGTGTACTCAATCTCTGGGTACCTGATAATATACAGTACCCAGTCCGTGGCGACTAAGGGGGACATATATGAAAAATAGCACAACCTCAACAGTCGTATTTCTCAGTAAGTTAGTATAGCATTCGTCAGTATGCATGCAATTGTCTCACAGCACTGTATAAATGTGCCCCAATGTGAGACATGTTTATGTGCCGAAAAATTGGCGCAAAAATGTCTGTGCCAAAATTTGTCTCGGTCTCACCACTTTGAAATTGGCATGGATTGGTCCAACTCTTTTGTGCCAAATTCTCTCAAGCCACATTCATAAATGCATCTAATCTTATGAATGTGGCGCGACAAGCCCCCTAAGAACTGGCGTGAAGATGTCGGACTTGTGGCAGTTTTTGATGCACAACAGTTCATACACATGTTGGACTGGGGCTATGACAGTTGTTGTGGTGGACATCATGCCACAAAACTGGCGCAGCCCTGTTCATACATGTGACCCTAAGGGTATTTTCACACGGCGTCTTTTTGCACGTAATTGCATGCGTATTGCGCTTTATACGCGGCGAAATGTGCGCCGGAATTACGGTAATTCATAGCTCTCATAGAGAACCATGGATTTTGTGTCGTCCCCCCGCACGTACAATACGATCGTATTGTATGCGCGGGGGGAGAATTGACATGTCATTTGTTAGCGCCGATTACGCACCGCTGACAATGCATGTCTATGGGGCTGGGAGGCTGTCTGCCCCCCCGTGCTTTGGAATTATGCTCTGATCAGCGCGTGGTTCCAAAACACCCGGCGTATTGCGTAGCATACTATACGCGCCGCAATAGTCCATGTGAACATACCTTAAGTATCATACAAAGTGTATAGTCTAGGTGACCGAAAGATACTATGGTCAGGGCTTGTCAACCCAAGTACTGTATATATAGTGGTAGGATGACCTTTCATCAATGACTTTGGAACAGATATATACATCAGGTATTTTCACTGGGTGCTTGGCATCGGAAGTTCCCAGATTGTTTGGCATGCAAAGATGATAAAAAATTAAAAGGAGATGTTGAAGGTCAATTTTATTAAGGATAACTCTGGCTTGTACTCATCCCGAAATATTTCAAGGTGCCAAAATAGATCTGAAAGTAAGAAGATCCAGAGATGTATGGAAAAAGACATCCTTCACACTGAGAGTTACTAAAAACTGGTGAGAGACACATGATTCAACCAGATCTAATTGCTCATAAGATAGCATAGCGCCACCATTGACCACCTAGACCAAGATAAAGCAGTTTGTGTCAATGATTAAATGATTATGGGTCTACTAATCAAGATGTCTTCACTGATGTAGATGCAAGATATTGCTTAGACTGTTTCTGTTTTATAGATACCTGCATCAGTGTGTTCTCCAGACTGCTTACCAGGGCAGGAAAAACTGCAAAAAGGACTATTCGATTGCTGTTTTATATGTGTCAGCTGTGTGGCGGGAACCTACCTAAATAACAATGGTTTGTAAATCATCTGTCATCTAATATTCTTAATTTGGGAAAACAACTACAGACCTGTCTATACATAGAAAAAACACCGAAACAAAACCATACTCACAGTTCAAAGGCTGTAAAGAGGCAACACTGACCCCTATGCTACTTGGGAAAGATAAACAGGTGCAGCTGATTGCTGAGCAGTAGCTCACACACCCCACCACTAGGGGAACAATTAGACTGCGCATTAAATTAATACCTGTTCACACAGTATGCAGAAAAGCCACAGTATAATACACGGGGAGATCGCACAAATGCAACAATACCTGTAAGACAACCACTCAAACACCTTCTATGCATGAGGGGGTGGTTGCTGGTATTATAATTGCAACCACAGATACGTATAGTGCACCATGCTGGCTTACAGCCTATTACGCCACTAATGTTCGATTGGGCAGTCTGGCCAGCACTTTTTGGGTGTTGGGCAAAAAAATTACATACTGTAAAAATATCAAATATGAGGAATTAGTTGATACAGTAGCCACTATATTCCACAAGCTTGCAACTGGCGTCAACCGTCCTCATGTCTTGCGAGTCGCTACACTAACAATTTACAGAAAAAACACAGAAAAAATGGGACATTAATTACTCAAAAAACACAGAAACAAGGTCATACTCACAGCTCATTTTTTCTGTGTTTTTTCTGTCTATACATAGACCAATAAGAACTTGCAACCACCCCCAAAGCCCTCCCAATTTTGATGGTATTTATGATATCCTCCCAGACTAAATCTCATAAGCCGAATAGTTATGCATATATGTGGTTATCTCCAGTCAGAGAGGTAATTAGAAGCTCCTGAGCCCAAGTATAAAATCTATCAGAGCCTCCAACTATGACGCCTCAATAAGGGTATGCTCACACTGTGTATTGGGGCATGTACTATACGCACCGCAATACACTGTGTGTTTTGGAAGCACGCGCTGATCAGTGCGTATTTCTAAAGCACGGGGTTGCCGGCTCCCGGCCGGCCACATTCACATGCATTGTCAGCGGTGCGTAACAATTGACGTTTCACTTCTCTTCTTGGGCGTACGATATGATTGTATTGTACGTCGGGGGAGACAACACGTAATTCATAGTTCTCTATGAGAGCTATGAATTACCGTAATTGTAGTGCGCATTTTGCCCATATTAGAGCGCAAATACGCGGTGAAATGCGCGCCGAAATTACGGCGTGTGAAATTACCCTTAGGCCATGTTCACACGGTGTATTTGCAGGGCGTAATTACGCCCCGCAATTACGTCCTGTGGCCGGGGGCGGGAGCGGGGGGCCGGCACCTCGCTGGCCCATAGACTTGTATTACCAGCAGCGCGTATACGCCGCTAGTAATTCACATGTCACTTATCTCCCCCCGCGGCGGATTCGCCGAGCAGGGAGAGGAGACGTAATCCATAGTTCTCTATGAGAACTGTGGATTACCGTAATGACCAGGACGTTTTCAGCCCGTAATTTGCGCACTCCGACGCGTAATTACGGACTGAAATACGTCCTGGTTTAAGCCGTGTGAACATAGCCTTACAATATGGTCTCCTCATAATGAGCAATAAGACCTTTGGGCCTCCATAAGGCTCTGGGCCTCTGCAACCCCTATAGTGACACCTCTGTAGTGTGCTAATAACTACACATTACAAAAAGCCATCATTTATTGTTATATGTTAAAGGATTGTATATTCTAGGAAGCCCATCTTCAAATACCCTATAGAACATTTTCCTTTAATAGAAAATAGTCTCTCATTTGGGACCTCTATCAATCAGATGGAGTCAAAAATGGATGCAAAGAGTGTCTCTCTTTCCCTAGAAGAGAAAAATAGACAATAGGGCACATGTCTGAAAACTGTCTAGGTCTAAGACTTTCTTTGTTGCCCATAGCAACCAATCAGAGCCCATAGCAACCAATCAGAGCTCCCATTTCATTTCATACAGTGCTCTGACAAAATGAAAGCTGAGCTCTGATTGGTTGCTATGAGCTCTGATTGGTTGCTATGGACAACAAAGAAAGTCTTAGACCTAGACAGTTTTCATACATGTAGATTGTAAGCCTTCGCAGACAGGGCCCTCTCTCCCTCTGTACCAGTTGTTAGTCATTTATCATCATCATTGTACTTGTATGACATATGTGATATATGCATACATGCCAACTTTGAAAGTAAAAAAGCAGGAGATTTGAAGGTGGCGTGCGTAGCATGGCGCGCCAAAATTTTGCATATCCACGCCCATCTTGCATATAAGCCACGCCCCCTTCGAAAAAGCCACACCCTACTCCACCTAACTGTGTAATGGCTCTGGAAGAAAGCTAAATTAGGGTTTTGGCGTCACCCAGCTTTCTTGGATGTTGGATAGCCTATTCAGCATCCAGAAGAGCTGGGAGATACCGCCAAACAGTGCCCCAATAGGTAGGTATCTCGGTGGCCTATTTGAACCCTGTAACCAGGTAGTATCCTCCTGTAGTCAGGTTAATGCCCACTTCTAGCCAGGTAGCTGTCCCCAATAGCCAGATAGTGCCCCTTACATCCAGGTAGTGCCTCCATTAGCCAGGTAGGGGCAATAGCCAGGTAGTGTCTCCAATAGCCAGGTAGTGCCTCCAATAGCAAGATAGTGTCCCCAATAGCCAGGTAGTGCCCCCACCCCCAATAGCTAGGCAGATGCCCCCTTTATCCAGGTAGATGCCCCCATGAGCCATGCAGGGGCCCCCATGAGCCAGGCAGATGCCACCTTTTTCCAGGTAGATGCCCCCTTTATCCAGGCAGATGCCCCCTTTATCCAGGTAGATGCCCCCATGAGCCAGGCAGATGCCCCCTTGAGCCAGGCAGATGCCCCCTTGAGCCAGGCAGATGCCCCCATGAGCAAGGCAGATGCCCCCATGCCAGGCAGATGCCCCCTTTATCCAGGCAGATGCCCCCATGCCAGGCAGATGCCCCCATGCCAGGCAGATGCCCCCTTTATCCAGGCAGATGCCCCTTTATCCAGGCAGATGCCCCCATGAGTCAGGCAGATGCCCCCATGAGTCAGGCAGATGCCCCCATGATCCAGACAGATGGCCCCCATGATCCAGACAGATGGCCCCCATGATCCAGACAGATGCCCCCATGAGCCAGGCAGTGCCCCTATAGCTAGTAACAATAAAATAATAAAACCTAGTTCACACTCCTCCCCTCACAAGCACTCAGTCACTGCACACACACCCCTCCCCTCACAGGCAATCAGCCACCCCCCTCCCCACACACACAGCCATCCCTGCACTCACCTGTCCTGCTGGCATCCTAGTTCTTCAAACTCGGGGAAAGGGGGCGGAGCTTTGCGGGTCCCACTAAGCCCCGCCCCCTTCCCCCGCAATGCTCTCGCAGCTTCCGGAGAACATTGCCGGCGGCGGCGCAGGACAGAGGCTTTAGGGCAGCGTCAAGAGACGCTGCCCGATGCCTCTGTGCACAGATAACCTCCTGCCTCTCTAAAGAGGCGGGAGGTTATGCCACCCTAGCGGGGGGGCGGGACACGGCCCCCATTAGCGGGAGTGACCCGCCAAAAACGGGAGGGTTGGCAACTATGGATATATGTAACCCCCTCAAATGCACAGCGTCCTGGAACTAATGGTGCTTTAAAGGGGTTGTTTCACTACTTTGATTTATGTCACCTCAGTCCTGTTTTCTTGGTTTAATTTTGAATTCAGGGGCTTGTTTACTGGCTTCCACTAGGCTGCAGTAGAATCCAGGTCTATAGCTCTAGCAATCAGTGTTGGCAGCCTATCAGGAGAGATTGAACAGGAGTGATCCTTGTAGTGAGACAACCCCTTTAAGATAAATAATAATAATACAGAAGGCCCAATATGTCCATCCATTACATGGACAGCCTATTCATTTGAATTGGAACCATGTGATACTTAATTTCCCTCTGTGATGGCGGTGCAGGAAAATCGAACACTAAGGGCGACATGTATGATTTACGGCGCTTAAACACCAATTTTATTGCGCATAAGAATAGTGTAGAATGCGCCTGATTTATGAACCCAGTCTACAGCGAGTCATAAATCAGGCGCATTCTTGTGCAGAAACAACACTTCTGGCTCAGGTAAACCACTTTTAAAATGGTCTACCCGTTCCAGCAGTAATGCACCTGCATTTGCTGTACTGAAACTATAAATCTATAGCTTCGTATGGTTCTAGTGCGCCCCCCGAAATCAGGCGCATTACAAAGTGCCGCGGGTGCTCTGTAATTCGCCTGATATTGGCGTGCGGTAGTTTTAAATCTTTAGCAAACGGGGCTGCGCCTGATGTTGGGCTGAATAGATGGCAGACTTCTAGCGCAGTCCCGTTCATACATGTCGCCATAAGGGTTTGTTCACACGGCGTTTTATGAGCTGTGTATTAGAACGTTTTACGCACTGGAAAATGACCCCAAATCAGCCTCAGACAAGCTTCAAATCATTCCTCATTGACTATTATGTAAAATATGCCTTGTCATTCACACGAAGCATATTTTACAAGCGTAATGGCGAGACATTTTTTGGATGCAGTGACGGCCGTAAAAATAAGTGACATGTCAATTCTTGAGACTTTTTTTGCTTGTAACATCCCCATAATCAACAATGGGGATAGGACTTTTCAAAATACGCTTCCAAAAACGCTTCAGAAGAAGCCTCTAGTCAGTCGATTTTGAAGCGTAAATTTACCTTCAAAAACCGTGGTGTGAATATACCCTAAGGCCGTGTTCACATGGCTTATTTGGGCGCGGATTGGCGCCGTACTCCGCGCCGGATTTGCGCTGCAGTACGGCGCCAATCCGTCGGAGTAATTACAGTAATCCACCGTTCTCATAGAGAACAGTGGATTCCGTCGCTCCTGACATGCACATTATCCAGGCACAATACGCGCCGTGGATAATGTAAGTCTATGGGGCCGGCGCACCCGCCCCTTATTCAAGCCGGAATTGCGAGCGAAATCCGTCTCGCAAATTCGGCGTGAATAAGCCATGTGAACGGGGCCTAAGGACGACATGTACCGTATGAACCGACTCGCCAGATCTATCTCTGTTTTCGATAGTGTACGATCCAACACTCTATATGAAAGTGTCTCACAGCACGTTATGTATCTGTCCCGTTCTACGCCAACAGTAGTCTCAGCCATGTCACTGGTATTGTTTTGTACAACAGCTTCACACCAAACTTTGGTGTATTTTTGGCACATTTTACAACTCTGGCGCGACACCCCCCCCGCATCTTTGCCGCAGATTGCGCCCAGTTTAGGCATATGACGGGTCATACATCTATAGCAGGGCTACGACAAATTGTTTGGCTCAAAGAATGCCGAAAAAATGGCGCTTGCCCTTAGTGATCAGCTTATTTTCATGGTTTCCTTGTAATAAAACTGCATTGTCTGAAATGTATATCTCCCTTAAAGGGGTTTTGCCACAAAGTGAGTTCCTTACCTCCTTATCAGCTCAGGCGAGAATATAAACAAATCATGCTGAGTCATGAACGCTGCAGGGGTGAGATGGAGGTGGGTGAGCAGAGAGCAAGGAAGAAGGGAGCGTCTCAAAATTGTACTCAAATAATAACATTACAACAGTGGATTCTCTATATAGCAGACAGACTCATACCTGCACTTTCTCCCCAGCCCCTTGAAAGCTCCTTCATATTCCCTGTCATCACATAAGAAGTGCAGACACGCAAACCCGGCCAGATCAGCTCCCTATCAGCTCCTGGTCGTGTCTAATGTAAACTTTCAGGTAACTAAGGGGGACTGAGCAATGCTGCAGCTCTCACAGGCTTCACTTTTTGTAATCACATATATTTAGAAAAGTGATTAAATACCCATTTTGGAGGATCCCACGTCAACATTACATCGTGGCAAAACCCCTTTAATAATTATGTACATGTAGACCCATGTGATAACTGTATACTATGTGAGTAAGTGTAAATGATCACATCAGTTTCTTCTCTTTTAGGTTCTTGTGTGAACTGCAGTCCAGACCAGTGGTCCACAGAGAGAAGTAATTTCTGTTATGATAAAACCAGACACTTTTTAACCTGGAGTAATGTTATGACCATAGTTTTATTTGTGGCCACCTTGGTGGGGATGTTGCTGACAGTAGTTGTCATTGTGACCTTCACTGTCCACCTATCAAGCCCAGTGGTGAAGGCCGCAGGTGGCAGAAAGTGCTTCCTTATGCTCCTATCAATAACTGTAGCCTATTTTAGCGTCTTGGCCTATCTTGGTGAGCCTGGTATGTTTAAATGCATACTGAGATATCCTATATACAGCAATGCCCTTTCCATCTGCTTCTCTTACATTTCAATACGGTCCTTTCAGATAGTCTCTATATTTACGATGACTTCAAAGTTGCCAGCCACCTATGACTACTGGGTAAAACAGAACGGGCAATACATCTGCCTGGCCATCCTTTCTGGTGTTCAGATCCTGATCTCAGGTGTGTGGATTTTCACCAACCCACCTAAGGCAACCACAAAGGCACTCAACTCAGATGAAGTTCTCTTGGACTGTAGCCAATTTGGATCAATCTATAATATTCTACAGTACAGTTATAATAGTTTTCTAAGTCTTCTATGTTTTACATTTGCTTATATGGGTAAAGAATTGCCCAAAAACTACAACGAAGCCAGGTGTATCACTTTTGCCATGTTGGTTTATTTTGTGGTCTGCATCTCTTTATTTACCGCCCAGCTCATTGACGTGGGGGAGTATGTCACCCAAATCAATTCAGCCCTGGCTTTAACAATTCTTATTTGTAGTACAGGAGGCTATTTATTTACAAAAGGTTATATCATATAATGTAGGCCTCAGGTTAATACCACAAAGCAATTCCAAACAACCATCCAGTCCTACACCAAGAGAGGGAGTGGGAACACAAAGTAAGATTTTTATATTGTGCAACATAAAGATTTGGATAAGTGATGACTCTTTAACATTCTCCATCAAAATATATAGTGAGAAAAATCTAATTACTAATGCAGGGTCGCAAAAGATTGGCACTACTAAAAGGGGTTTCCTCACCATGCTGTTTCACAGAGCCACAGGCACCTTCACGCTTCCTGGTTAGGCTGTGAGTGGTTCTATAGCAGTGATGGACATATCAGCTCTGCTGTTCCTAGCTATTCCTAATACAGTGACATGGCTGCAGGAGTTTTAGAAACTGAAGTAAACAAAGCTACAGAGCTCTAAAGAGTGAAAGCTTGTCATTTTCTTAGGTAAACAAACTCTGTTGCTAAAGATAGGATTCAGCACGGAGTGACTCACCATGGTCGAATGACAGCTTGTGGAGCAATCTGATAAGAGAGAGAGGTGAGGAGAGGTTGTCAGTAAACAAGAGAAAATTGCGTACTCTAAGTGGAGATAAAATCTCTCTTATCTCCTGACCAAAGCAAAATCAAAACAACAGTGTATTTGGTATTAGTCTTCATTTACCTTTCCCTACATATTAAAAGCTAATCATTGTGGTGAGAAAACCCTTTTAACTTCTGCCAAATTGCTTAGCCCTTTTGGGTTTCATCTTGTTGCTGCAATAAACCTGCTACTCAGTCCTTGTTGTGCTGGTTTCCAAATTCTTGCAAGGACATTGTGTCGGAAAGATGATGCCTGACATCATACTGATTCAGATGCTAAATTTCTTCTTTATTTTGGTTCACAGATACAGGTTTTTATACAGGTGGTTAGAGGTGTGGCAACATTAACAGCATCATCATTACTTCACACTTTGATTACAATTTGTGATGCTATTTGTTGGTTTAATCATAATACAATACTATTGGTTACCTTTAATAAACATACTTTTTTTAGGTAGCTACTGACCTTTATATTACCGTTGTTTTGCATTCTTTAATAATTGATTTGCTGTATATCACCTAGTATTCAATTCGTCACTAATAAGGTATTTAATAAAGTACATGCAAAACATCTTATCTAACAATTGTTATGGTCATGTAAATACCAAGAAAACATACTGTTTACTTAGTGGGTGCCTTATCAATCTAGGGATATTTATTGTCATAGGAAATACTAAAAATTAAGTGACAAAATATTAAAAGAATTTATTTCAGTCGCCATACTAGTATAAACAAACAATACATAGAACATATATAATATATTTGCTATCTGTAACTAACTGCAGAATAGACAAGCTCGTTTTCAGATAACTAATAAATTAATAAACTAATAACCCTTCGTTTAACCCTTTAATTCTTTTACTTTGGCCTAGTGGTATAGTTTCAGTCACAATCTGTACTTCTGAGTCATAAGACAATGGAGATTTAGATGGATTTACCACCAACAAATTATAGCCTGTTATATAGTTTTGCCAACTAGTGTGTCTCTATCCTTCAGTTTAAAGGGAATTTATTACCAATTTATTTGTTTTACTTATTAAAACCAGATAATGATAAATATTGTTTTCTTCTTATCTGTTTCCTTTTTTTTGTTTTGTAAATTTGTTTTATTCTATTTTTTTATATGATTGTGGGGCAGTCCTCTCACCTGAGCTGCTTTCAACAGCCTTTAGAGAGGTGCTTCACTGCAGCTACATGAACATATGAGCATGTGAACAGGCGCTGACTCATTGACTTCTATAGGAGAATGCTGTGGGCATGCTCTGGACCTCTGCATAGGTTACTGTGCAGTGAGGGGGAGACGGTCAACTTTTTTAAATGGTAAAAATGTCATCTACACTTGGTGTCACCTTTCATTGTAATCTGGCCTGTGATGATAATGAGGAGAATGCAGAGAAGTGATCTTCACAAAACAGAGCAGGATATGAGAAAGAGAGAGAAGCCGAGCTCTGTGATATATAGGGTTATATGATAGAGGAGAGGAGCTGAGCTCTGTAATATATAGGGTTATATGATAGAGGAGAGAAACTGAGCTCTGTGATGTATAGGGTTATATGATAGAGGAGAGAAGCTGAGCTCTGTGATATATAGGGTTATTTGATAGAGGGAGAGAAGATGAACTCTGTGATATATAGGTTATAGGATAGAGGAGAGAGAAGCTGAGCTCTGTGATATATAGGGTTATATGATAGAGGGAGAGAAGCTGAGCTCTGTGATATATAGGGTTATATGATAGAGGAGCTGAGCTCTGTGATATATAGGGTTATATGATAGAGGAGAGAAGCTGAGCTCTGTGATATATAGGGTTATATGATAGAGGAGAGGAGCTGAGCTCTGTAATATATAGGGTTATATGATAGAGGAGAGAAGCTGAGCTCTGTGATATATAGTGTTATATGATAGAGGGAGAGAAGCTGAGCTCTGTGATTTATAGGGTTATATGATAGAGGAGAGAAGCTGAGCTCTGTTATATATAGTGTTATATGGTAGAGGAGAAGAGTTAAGCTCTGTGGTATATAGGGTTATCAATAGTTTTTTTTGTGTACTGTGCACCAATAGGACACTCAAAAGAGAGGAGAAAAAGCGCAATAATGTATGTAACGGTATAATAAAAATACTGATGAATCACAATGGGTTGTACTCACCTGGTTGAGCTGTGCTAACCAGAAGCACCACCCTTACCAGAGCATAACAACGCAATGAAACAGAAAATAAAAAACTAAAAACCAGACACTGGAATTTTCTTCCTACAAAGTGTCAGCTTTATTACTTAAAAGATATAAACGTTTAAAACAACGCGTTTCTCGGGCTACTCGGGTCCCTCTTCATCAGGTTAATACTAACATAGACGCTCAGCTGTAAATAACTAATCAGTCAGAATAGAAACGAGGCTAGATTCCTGCTAAATAAGAATAATATACCACAATGAGAAAACCATCTAAAACTCAATATTATAATAATACACTATTTCAAATATATAGATAAGCCTTTAAAAGGAATATTTCTCTTTTAAACTGTTCCTACTATGTGCATTACTAATAACCTGGAGACCTTCTGTAGACACAAGGGTTTGACCAGAGATAACCTCCGTCTAAACTTGATTATATTAGTGAATATACCTGAACTGAATGTAAAGAGAAAATAGTTTATAACCACTACTATCAAAACTGAACTAGAGTGAAAACTCTGTTGCTGCTTAACTTTATTCTAAGGTTTCCTGGACTTCATTTATACCATAAGGCCTAATGGTATTAAGTTTATACATCCAATACAACTCCCTAGCAGCTAATTTCTGATGTCGATCCTGTGCTTCAGGACCATTCTGCTCAATATGTTGTATGGTAAATATCAGGATATCATTAGGATGTTGTTCAACAAAGTGTCGGGACAAGCTATACAATAGCTTTTTATGGCGAACATTAAAATGATGATAGTTCACTCGCCTCGACAATTTTGTAGTGGTTTTACTTACATATTTCAGCCCACAGAAAAAAGAAATTATATGAACCACAAAAGAAGATGCACACATACTGTATATGATAGAGGAGAGAAGCTGAGCTCTGTGATATATAATAGAGGAGAGAAGCTGAGCTCTGTGATATATAATAGAGGAGAGGAGCTGAGCTCTGTGATATATAGGGTTATATGATAGAGGGAAAAAGAACTGAGCTCTGTGATTTTATAGGGTTTATGATAAGGGGGAGGAGCTGAGCTCTGTGATATATAGGGTTAAATATGATAGAGGAGAGAAGCTGAGCTCTGTGATATATAGGGTTATATGATAGAGAGGAGCTGAGTTTCTGTGATATATAGGGTTATATGTAGAGGAGAGAATCTGAGCTCTGTGATATATAGGGTTTAATATGATAGAGGAGAGGAGCTGAGTCTGTGATAATATAGGGTTACATGAAAGAGAGGAGCTGAGCTCTGTGATATATAGGGTTATATGATAGAGGAAGAGAAGCTGAGCTCTGTGATATATAGGGTTATATGACAGAGGGGGAGAAGTTGAGCTCTGTGATATATAGGGTTATATTATAGTGGAGCGAAGCTGAGATCTATTATATAAAGGATTATACATTAGAGGAGAGAAACTGAAAAGATTGGAAGTGACTTCAGAAAGGCATTGACGCTGGAGTGACAACACTGCCAGACACTGAAGTGCTACAGACAGGTACAGTAAGCAAATCCTTAAATGGCCATAACACTATTCCTAACACCAATTTAGGCTTAAGGTTTCAGTTACAGTTAGGGTTAGGAACAGACTTAAAAACTATAGGTTTGGAAGTGATTCCCAACTTATGGTCTTGGTTACAGTTAGAGATAATTTTTTGGCGATTTATGTCAAAGATTAATTTTGGTAGACCTAAATTGACGCATTCAGATTTGGGCCGAATTAGACTTTGACATGAATCTGAAGTGCACTACCAGTATTTTTCATGCATTCCTTCTATCATCAGCCTAATGGGAAACATTCATATGCCCGGCTACTTCTTTTATTTCTCTTAAATGTCTTCATTTGCTATATATAACCAAGGCTCTTGCACTGAAACGGTTCTACAGGATCAGAAAAACCTTTCAAAAGCTGCCCCACGCCATAGGTTGCTATTGCAGCTTAGGCTTAGCCAGGCTTGGACTGACTCACAGGGGATCAGTGGAAACCCCTGGTGGGCTCCTGAGCATGGTGGGGTCCTGCACATGGCAGGTCTGTGGCAGCTTTATAGGGAGAAAGGCGGACAACAGGTGTCAGAAGGCAAGAGGCATGTGCAGAATGTAAAGTCATGTACAGTAGCTTTAGAGTGGGCCCCAAGAATCGGCTTCACTGGTGGGCCCATAGAACAAACTCCACTGGAAGAACCAATAATCAACTCCACTGGTGGGGCTCAGGAATCAACTCCACTGGTGGGTCCCAAGAATCAACTCCACTGGTGGGCCCCAAAAAACTCCACCGGTGGGTCCCAAGACTCATCTCCACTGGTGGATCCCAAGAAACAACTTAACTTGTGGGCCCCCAAGAATTATCTCCACTGGTGGGCCCTAAGAATCAACTCCACTGGTGGACCCCAAGAATCAACTCCACTGGTGGGCCCTAAGAAGCAACTCCACTGGTGGGCCTCAAGAATCAACTCCACTGGTGGACCTAATGGATCAACTTCACTGGTGGACCCTAAGAAACAACTCCACTGGTGGACCCCAAGAATCAACTCCACTGGTGGACCCCAAGAAACAACTCACTGGTGTGACACCCAAGAAACAACTCCACTGGTGGACCCCAATAATCAACTCCACTTGTGGTCCTCAAGAATCAACTCCACTGGTGGACCCCAAGAATCAACTTCACTGGTGGGCCCTAAGAATCAACTCCACGGGTGGACCCCAAGAATCAACTCCACTGGTGGGCCCCGAGGAATCATTTCCACTGGTGCTCCCCAAGAATAAGCTCCACAAGAGGTCCCCAGACAACCCCAGTCTGACACTGTTGAAGTAAAATAATTCGAACTGCAATACCACAGTCAACCAGGAAACAGATGTGGCACTATTTTCAGAAAAACATTGCCATGTTTTTTTTTCATATATTTAAAGAGGTTTATTAAGTAATCAGCAAATAACACAAAGCACAGCAGTAAGATATCTAAAGACAATACGCATCACACTACTCAGGTATAGTTTCAGTACAGTAATAATAAAACATGGTGTAAAAAGAAGCAAACATATTTCCTCATCCTATAGGAAATACTTTTATCCATCTTTGATGAGATCAAAGAAAAATTCAACGTTACCCCCAAACCCTACCATTTTAATGCAGGGGCGGTTTAGTGAGAGCCTAAATATGAGAACCTGGCGTCGAGTACTAGCAGCGACCCCTTATGTGAAGTGACAGGGCCAATGAGGACCTAAGTACTGTCAGCCAAAATACTTGCCATGTTTTTTAATCTTGGTGCTACCCCTATAACTTTTTGGCATGTGCAGTTTCAAGTGAAGCTATTTTCTATTCCACCCTAACAAACACTGCTCCATAGTCAGAAGAATTTGCTGCACATTTTTCAGCTGACAGTGTATACTTCATATTCATATGTATGAAGTGAGTCAACCCCCCAAACCTCATTTTGGATTTAATTAAGATAAGAACAAACTTAGTAATAAATATACACTAACCTCTGACGATGGGAACTTCCCTTTAAGGAGGTTCCTTGCCTGTGATATTCAGCCACATACATTTTCTTACATATGTAAAGCAACTAATCTAAAGGTTCCCTGTTTGCCTTAGACTATGAAAATAAAGCATTCAAATAAGCAGAGAGCATGCAAAACTGGAATGAAGCTTAAAACAATGTCTGATTTAATACCAAATATGGTGCAAAGCCAGGACACAAATGTGCTTCACGCTAACGTATACTGAGTCCATGCTCTAGTTCTTACAAACAAGAGAGTCTGTGCGATCCTATGACAATGATTAATTACTGACTACAAAGCTACTTAATAGTTTATTCCTTTAGACGGAAATAAGGTATGTTATCTTTTTAGACTTATGAGGCCACCTTGCAGACTTAAATACATTTTGAAAAATATACAAAGATCAATTTCTTTTAATCCTGTATCCAGTCCCAAAAATTCATCAAAATTGTATAGAGTCGCCCAGATGAATTCTTTGATATTGAATTTAGATGACATCAGAAATAAAAACAAACCTAGAGTTACAACTTTTTTGTATTCAATTGTCCTTAATTGAAGCTCTGCATTAAAAACGTTACACATTTTGTATACATTTCTATGTTTATCTGATAATCCAGAATATGTAATAATTCGATTTTAATGATGCTGCACAAAAGAAATTCTGCGGGTCCCACAAAGCGGTGGCTTCAAGGGCGGCTGTCAATAATTTCAGGGCCTCATGCAACTTAAAGGGGTTTTGCCACGAAGTAAAATTGATGTGGGAAGTTTGTAAATTAAATAATAAACATTTTCCCCATTTCATTTATTAATAAAAATTCTGCATTTTTTTGATTTAGCTGCTCCTTTAGTGATCCATTGTTACAGCTCGTCTCCATGGGATACGACTAGGCTGAGAGCGTCCTCAGTCCTGGTCGCACATGCTCAGACATCACCTCTCTTCTCAGGCAGCTACTTGAGTGTTCAACCCCCGGTGCTGTCACTCACTCCTGTCGCTCCTATACTCCTTAGTAATTAGTCCTAACAGTGCAAGTAAATTAAAAAAGAAACCTCCATAGTCTGTGCATTGATAATGAGAAATAAAATCCACAGGTTTGGTTCCTGGCAGGGATTTGAACCGAGGACCCTTGTGCTCGAGGTAAAGTTTTACCTCTGAGCAACAATGTACTACTTACAGTTCTATCTACACATAAACAAACCTTTCTTTGACTAAGAGAGGAATAGGCCTGGAGATGTCATCCCTGCAGGGGTCAACATGAGTATGCAATTCAAACAAATCACACACGCCCCCGTCTGAGCACACAGAGCTAAAGAGCTGGATACAGGAGGTATGAAATGAGATCGTGGCAAAACCCCCTTAAAGTGATTTTCTCATCAGGCTTTTTCACATAGGCACAGGCAGCTTCAGGCTCTCACTTCCTGGTCAGGTTGTGGGCGGTTCTACAGCATTGATTGGCATATCAGCTTTGCTATTCTTAGCTGATTCTGTTACCATGACATGAGTGCAGGCGGTTTATAATATGTAGTGCACAAAGCTACAGAGATGTCAGGATTAACTTAGATAAGACTCAGCAGGGAGTGACTCACCATGGTTGGATGGCAGCTTGGAGAAATCAGATAAGAGAAAGAGCAGAGAGAGGTGGTCAGTAACCAATAGAGACCTGTGTACACTATCAGAAGATAAAGGGTGACATGTATGAATGGGGCTGCACCAGTTTTCTGGCGTTTTTTGAACCTGACAGTTGTATGAATAGTCATACGCCAAAACTTGGCGCCGTTTGCACTAGACAACCACTTTTCAATGCGCCAAAAATGCACCTAGAATACGCAAAAGTTTGGTGCGAAACTGCCATAAAAATCCATACCATAGCTGAGACAAAGTTTATCGCACAATACTCTATGTGTCAAGGTTTTGCGCATAACACTCTTTCATACATACTCTCGTATTCTACACTCCTCTACAGTCCTATCGATTTAGGACTGGCGTGTCGGTGCCAAGTTTCATACATGTCGGCCCAAAATCTTTATCTCCTGAACAAAGCATTATCAAAACAGCAATGTATTTGGTAAAAGCCTTCATTTACCTTTCCGTACATGTTAAAGGCTTATCATTGTGGTAAAAAAACCAAAACCTTTAGGCATCTGGGCCCCCCACCCATTACCATTTCCTTTCTTGAACCATATCAATGGACCCAGTTTTTAATATTTGATCAGGGCCCCTGACAGTAGTCTTGTCAATACCACTCTGATGACCAGGGGCGTTGCTAGAGTCCCAAAACATCCGGGGCTCGGGCCCAGTAGGGCTGGGTTCACACGGAATTTTTTGCATCTCATTGTGAACTGCGGATGTACTTTTACAGAGAAAAACCTTGTAATGTATGCTCAAAGAACTATAAGTGATGTCACTCGCAGTTACATTTTAGTGACTTACAGGATAACGCCTCTGAGGTGTTTCTCTTCTCTTCTTCTCCATTTTGTCCCACTCCGTCACTGATGACTCTATCGTCCACAACTCTCACTGAAAATTACAAAAACAAACATCTTAGACTCCTCATTTATCACATTTCTCTGCACTTTCCTATCTCTTTACAGAAATCCCCATCTATAGAGCCCCAAATGGTAATAATTACCCCCATGATAGGTAAATATTGCCCCCTATAGCCAGTAGTCCAGCCACTGTACCAGGTTGTAGCCCCCTTTAGCAAGTAGGATTGTCCCCTGTAGCCATGTATTATCCCCTAGCCAGTAACTGCCCCTCTGAGCTAGGTTACTGCCCCCTGTAGCCCTAAATTCCGCCCCTGTAGCCAGTAATTATGCCCCTTTTAGTCCAGATTATTAGCCCGCCTGTATCCATGTTACATGACCCCTTATCAGGTAATGATGCCCCCCCTAGTAATAATTGGCCCCCCTTTGCCAGTAATATGCCCCCCGTTGCCACATCTAATAAGCCGCCCTTAGCCACATAAGCCCCCTTAAGCCACTGTATGCCCCCTTTGTCCCCCCTTACATGTGGGGGGTGTACCTTAGCCACATATGCCCCCTTTGTCCCCTTAGCCACATATGCCCCCTTAGCCACATATGCCCCCTTTGCCCCCTGTAGCCACATATGCCCCCTTTGTCCCCTTAGCCACATATACCCCCTTAACCACATATTTCCCCTTAGCCACATATGCCCCCTGTAGCCACATATGCCCCCTTTGTCCCCTTAGCCACATATACCCCCTTAGCCACATATGCCCCCTTTGCCACCTATGCCCCCCTGTAGCCACATATGCCCCATTTGCCACATATGCCCCCTTTGCCCCCTGTAGCCACATATACACCCTTTGTCCCCTTAGCCACATATACCCACTTAACCACATATGCCCCCTTTGCCCCCTTAGCCACATATGCCCCCTGTAGCCACATATGCCCCCTTTGTCCCCTTAGCCACATATACCCCCTTAGCCACATATGCCCCCTTTGTCCCCTTAGCCACATATGCCCCCTTTGTCCCCTTAGCCACATATGCCCCCTTAGCCACATATGCCCCCTTTGTTCCCTTAGCCACATATGCCCCCTTTGTTCCCTTAGCCACATATGCCCCCTTTGCCCCCTTAGCCACATATGCCCCCTGTAGCCACATATGCCCCCTTTGTCCCCTTAGCCACATATGCCCCCTTTGCCCCCTGTAGCCACATATGCCCCCTTTGCCCCCTGTAGCCACATATGCCCCCTTTGCCCCCTTAGCCACATATGCCCCCTTTGTTCCCTTAGCCACATATGCCCCCTTTGCCCCCTTAGCCACATATGCCCCCTTTCCCCCCTATACCCACATATGCCCCCTTTGCCCCCTTAGCCACATATGCCCCCTTTGCCCCCTGTAGCCACATATGCCCCCTTTGTTCCCTTAGCCACATATGCCCCCTTAGCCACATTTGCCCCCTTAGCCACATATGCCCCCTTAGCCACATTTGCCCCCTTAGCCACATATGCCCCCTTTGCCCCCTGTAGCCACATATGCCCCCTTTGACCCCTTAGCCACATATGCCCCCTTTGCCCCCTGTAGCCACATATGCCCTCTTTGCCACATATGCCCCCTTAGCCACATATGCCCCCTTTGCCCCCCTTAGCCACATATGCCCCCTTTGCCCCTGTAGCCACATATGCCCCCCTTTGCCCTAGCCACAATATGGCCCCATTGCCCCCTGTAGCCACATATGCCCCCTTTGCCCCCTTAGCCACATATGCTCCCTTTGCCCCCTGTAGCCACATATGCCCCCTTTGCCCCCTTAGCACATATAGCCCCCATTGCCCCTGTAGCCACATAAGCCCCCCTTTGCCCCCTAAGCCACATATGCCCCCTTTGCCCCCGGTAGCCACATATGGCCTCCTTGTGTATCCTGTTGCCGTACAATGCCCCCTAGCCACATATGCCCCCTTAGCCACATATGCCCCCCTTAGCACATTGCCCCCTTAGCCACATATGCCCCCTTAGCCACCTGTAGCCACATATGCCCCCATGTACCCCTTAGCCAATAGCCCCCTTTGCCCCCCTGTAGCCACATATGCCCTCTTTGCCCCCCTTAGCCACATATGCCCCCCTTTGCCCCTGTAGCCACATATGCCCTCTTTGCCCCCTTAGCCACATATGCCCCTTTGCCCCTTTTTAGGTTTTCCCTGTAGCCACATATGCCCCCTTGGCCCCCTTAGCCACATATGCCCCCTTTGCCCCCTGTAGCCACATTATGCCCCCCTTTGCCCCCTTAGCCACAACTGCCCCCTTTGCTACCCCTGTACCACATATCCCACTTTTGCCCCTTACCACAATGCCCCCTTTGCCCCCTGAAGCCTATCTGCCCTCTTGCCCCCTTATCAACAATGCCCCTTTGCCCCCAGTACCCACATATGCCCACTTTGCCCCCTTAGCCACATATGCCCCCTTTGCCCCCTGTAGCCACATATGCCCCCTTTGCCCCCTTAGCCACATATGCCCCCTTTGCCCCCTGTAGCCACATATGCCCTCTTTGCCCCCTTAGCCACATATGCCCCCTTTGCCCCCTGTAGCCACATATGCCCCCTTTGCCCCCTTAGCCACATATGCCCCCTTTGCCCCCTGTAGCCACATATGCCCCCTTTGTTCCCTTAGCCACATATGCCCCCTTTGGCCCAGCCACATTTGTGCACCGCCTTAGGCCACATAGCCCCCTTACCACATATGCCCCCCTTAGCCAACAATTTGCCCCCTTTATCCCATATGCCCCCTTTTTGCCCCCTTAGCCACATATGCCCCCTTTGTCCCCTTAGCCACATATGCCCCCCTTTGCCCCCTGTAGCCACATATGCCCCCTTTGCCCCCTTAGCCACATATGCCCCCCTTTGCCCCCTGTAGCCACATATGCTCCCTTTGCCCCCCTTAGCCACATTAATGGCCAGCTCCTTTGCCCCCCTGGTAGCCACAATATGCCCTCTTTGCCCCCTTACCCACATATGCCCCCCCTCTTTGCCCCCTGTAGCCACATATGCCCCCTTGCCCTGTAGCCACATATGCCCCCTTGCCCCCCTGTAGCCACACATAATATGCCCCCTTACCTAATAAAAATAAAATTAAAAAAACCTACTCACCTCAGCCCGGTCCGTGCGCTCAGGTCTTGCTGCTTGAATCGGTGTAAGCAAGCGTGATGTCCATCACGCTGCTTACGCCGTCACGCGGGCCCCGGGAGACCTCCTCGGCCGGCAGAGCTGCCGCTTAGAGAAACACCAGCCGTCGCAGGGGGTGGATGAAGCGGCGCGTCATGCCCCCTGCGACGCTCAGGTGTTAATGTAACGGCGCTCGTTGAGCGCCGTCATACAGGGGAGAAGACAGCACTGTAATGATCCTTTCCTCCCTCCCCCCCCCGACTCGATTTTGGGGGGGGCTGCTTTTAAAATGGCCGGGGCAGTTAAGATCGGCGGGCCCCCGCCCCAAAGGGAGGTTTCCAGGCCCCCCCGGAAAGGCGGCCCTGGAGCTGCCAAGACCCCGGGGCACAGGCGAATTCTTTGGGGGCTGTCCCCTGTTTAAATCTGCCTAGTGACGCCCTTGCTAATGACCCCTTAGTGGTGTTGGGCCAACCCCTATCCCCTTTAAGGAGTAGCATTACCCACATGTTTTTGCGGGTAATACCTTTTTAATTTTTCCTGTGGCCCCTGCACTTCCCCAAAACCATTTTAATATTTATTGCCCCAAAATAAAATTTACGGGGAACAGCCCCCGGGTTTACGAAACGGTGGGGACTGTAGGTTTTTCTTAATTAAATTTGTATGAAAGTAAGAAATTTTATACACTCCCCCGGCCCATTTTTTTTTAGGTTCCCCTGCCCAACCTCTTTAAACCACTTAATTTTAATCACCAATCTTAGGGCGGAAAAACTCAGTGCATTTAGGCATGTAGAAGGGGTCAAACAATTTTGAGTTCAAACCGGCATCAGTAGGGGGAAAGAAAGGGGGATTTAGTGCCTTTTGAACGGGGCATGGTTGTTGGGCAAAGGGGGTTTGGGTCTGAGTTTTTTCAAAAAATTTGCGGGATCTCCGGGGTTTTTCACGCCCCAAACCATCTTAGGGTTTACAGAAAAATGGTCCAAAAAAGAAAAAAAAATCCAGGGGGCGGCACCCTTTGGGGGGGAAAAAATTCCTTGTTGATGCCAGGGGAAAAAGGGAAAAAGGGGCGGGATTTGGTTCAAAGCTAAATAGAAAGGCAACAGTGACTCAAATACCACCCGTTAAAACCCAAAGGGTTTGGGGCAGAAAGCATCTCTAAAAGCAAAAGCACGGGGGAACTTTGAGGCGAGGGGCTAAGCAGAAAAGACCACCCCGGGTCCCAAACCCCTTTTTCACAAAAGAACGGGAAAAATGATGGCCCCAAATTTTTGCCCAAGTCATCAAAATTTTGGACAGTAAAGAGGGGGAAAAAAAACTTTTTGGCCCTGGTTGATGAGTTTTGATTTCTGCTGCGAAAATTGGGAAATGGAAAAAGGGGCAGTTTTTGGGCCCGAAAAACAACATAAAGCAGGGGGATCTATCCTCCCTTGAAATCAAGGGGTTTCAGGCTTGGGGTGGTGGGGTCAGGGTTTGGGGGGAATATTTTCTTGGCACTCTTTGGGCCCCTTGGTCCCAAATTTGAGCATTTTTCCCAAACCTTTTTAAAATCAATCCCAAGAAAAATTTGGGGGCAGTTCTGAGGCAAAAAGGGGGCCCCAAACCCTTACTAAAAATGGTGGAAACCCAATTAAAAATGGCCCGGGGAGTGTAAGTATTAAATGTAACCCAGCATAAAGTGTTTTTTTTTTTTTTTTGGATAGTGCAGGAAGGGTTTTTTACATTTGTTTTGGGGATGTCGTGTCCCTGTTAAAAATTTCATCTCTATTCACCCAGTGTGCTGTGGCATGCTGGAACTTATCATTCCCCACAGCAATCTGCTGTGGAGCAGGGGAACTACAAGTGCAGCAGGGCCCAAAAGTCCCCGTTTGAAACTACGGCAGATGAAAGTTGGGGACCCCTGTAACTGGGCATACTGCACATATCATGACAGTGAAGGGGAAAATAAAATGCATGTGTTCTATAAGACCTTAAAGGGGTTTTTTGCCAGATGTAATTTGACGTGGGCCTCCAAAAAGGGTATTTAATACTTTTCTAAAAAATGTCATTAAAAAAAAAAAATGAAGCCTCTAGAACTGCACCCCGATTTTTTATGCCCCTTGTTTTCCCGACAGTTTCATTAGACAAACAGGAGCTACAGAGCTGATTGGCCCCCGCTTGTTTCACTTTTTATCTGATGGCAGGGGGAAAATGAACAGCTTTGAAGGGACTGGGGAGAAAAGATCCTGTGTCTTTTGTATAGAGAATCAAGGTTGTATTGTAATTTTTCTGATAAACATGCAGACCTCCCTGCTCACCCCCCTCCCCCCCCCTGCAGCATTCTGAAAAATGAAAGACGCTCCGCTCAGACCCTTTTTTCTCTTGACAGATAAAGATGGGAAAAATTGTGCAAATACAGTTATCCTATGTGGGTTAGCCAAATAACTGTTTCTAAATACAGAGACTGAAAATCAAAGGTGCATGGGTGATGACATCACAAGGAGGTACTTTTTTTTTTTAAAACAAAAACAACCCCCTTTTTCAAGCCTCAAGAGGGGATATCACCCCTTTTGGGGAGGAAACATTTTTGGCAAACCCTTTAAATAAATTTTTTTTAATTTTTTAATAATTTTTTTTGTTGTTATGGGAAAAATTTTTTTTGTGCCCCTTTCTCCTTTCCCTCCCCCTTCCCCCCTCCCCTCTATCACACCCGCAAAAAACCGATTTTGCCTAGAGGGAAAAAATTTGGGGCAGAAGGTAAGATTCCCAAGTTTCCTTTTTAACCCAAAAGGGGTATTTAATAAATTCACAAATCAGAAAAAACAAACCCTCTCAACAAAGGAGGAGTTTAAGACAGATTTCACCACCTAAATAATCGGGATAAAAAATATTAAAGGGTTAGTGGCAAATAGATTAGTTGGTCATGGGGTGTACCCAAATAGC
>JAODAL010052658.1:0-25829 GCA_025379985.1 Phyllomedusa bahiana
CACTCTCCCCCGCATGCCTGCTCTGGCAGCTTCTGTCTGGCATGAGGTGTCAGAAAAGCGAAGGTGAGGGAGGTGAGAAGGTGTTCACCTCCCTGCGCAACAAAAATGCCACCCCCCCCTAGTGGCAGGCAGAGGTATGGTGCCCTAGGCGACTGCCTACCTTCACCTAGACATCGTCTCGGCCCTGGCAGCACTATTTTCTGCAACCAGTAACCTTTTTGTTTTCCACCTATGGGCCTGCATGGCTACATCAGTGTGTGATGTAGCCAAAGGATGTTCACTTCTTTGCCTCTTGTGACTCTTTCCCGTCTACTGTATTTTGTTGCAACCGCTGATGGAACTCTGTGACCTCTAAACTTAGGGGCCATTCTGTCTGAGAGCATCCTGCTTGAAGCCCCCCCCAAAGACGAGTACTGTTGATCAATTTTAAGGGGTTGTTGGGTTTATGATATCAAAATGGGAAAAGCGGATGAGGGGGGATGTTTAAAACCCCAAATTTAAAGTGATCCCCTAATGTATTGGGTGAATTTAGGGGTCAAACATTGTTGGGAATTTTGCATTAACCCTTGTTAGGTTTTTTCCCGCAGCAATTTAAGATGCCGCCAAAAACCACGGTCGTTTTTCGGATTTCGGCTGGCCCAGTACTAGTTTACTAGAATCCACCGGGAGATAGAACATGTTCTATAGTCCTAGTTTAAAATCCAAAAAGAAAACGTGGCTGTGTAGACATAGCCTTAGAGTTCAGCAAGTTGCGCAAAAAGTCCTGATGTATTGAGCAGTTGGACATGTGCATCTAAAGTTAAGATTTTTTTTTTAAATAATCTAAATGAAACTAAGTAATTTTATGTTTAGCTGAAAATTTCAACCCAAAAACCGAATTCCCCAAAAATTTTTTTGAGTGTATATAGTAAAGATTTTTCCCTTAAGTTTACTTCCCTGTGAATAGAAGCCATGGTACATGATAACTTAATGATTAGTGGAGGTCTGATCTCTTTGGACCCTCAGATCCTTAGATTTAACATTTTCTTACCTAAGGGCATTCTACCATCTAAGGTCTATGTCTACACATGATGGACTGTGTAAAGGAATGTTATGAAAGGAAGCTAAATGAAATGTCTCCTCATAAGCCAATGTATGGCTACTTCCTACTTGCAGTAATCATAGCTGCCATTTAAACATGCTTCTCAGCAAAACTTTACAAAAATACTAAGGATACTACGTATACTAAGGAGGTTCTTAGTATACTTTTTGATCAAACAGTATAGGCCCACTGCCACTTCACGGCAACCACTTTTAAGTGGGTCTCTACACTAATGGATATAGCACTGCTTGGCAGCCACCACCGCAGCAATAACCATACCAGCAAGGGGCACAACCCAGTGGTCCGCAGTACCACTGCTGCCAAGCCTAGCCACCTGGTTCTGGGCTGCACCACCTCACAAGCACAGCATCACAACAGCAATGGCTGCCATACAGCACCAACACCAAAAAAAGGAAAGGATGACACAGCTTACCTCTCCTGAGCTCCCTGCAAGCAGACTGAAAGAAATAGGGCATTAGCCCTTAGGGTATGTTCACACGGAGTAGTTTCGGCACGCATTTCACTGCGTATTTGTGCTCTAGTACGGGCGAGATCCGAAATTACGGTAATCCATGGTTCTCAAAGAGAACTATAGATATGATCCATGTCCGCTGTACAATAAATGTGATGTACGCATGGGGAGTAAGTGACATGTCAATTACTTGCTGCGAATACGCGCGCGAGTAAGGTAATGGGGTAGCGGTTCCCATCCCCCGGCCAGGGATGCCCCCTTTTAGCCGAGCCCCCGGATGCATCTGGCGTTGTACACTTTCCCCAGTACGTGTGAAAAAGCTTAAAAGGGACTCCCTTTAAATTTAAAAAAACCCTGGGGCCAAAATTAGAGAGGAGTACTGATCCATGGAAAAAAAAGGATGGATTATGATTAAACTTGGAAGGGAGAGGTATGGACCGCACATCCTAACACTATATGTTCATCTAATGCTTTTCAGCAAAACATTACAAAAATGACAGGAGGTTCTTAGTATACTTTTTGATCAAATAGTATAAGCCCACTTGCCACTTCACGGTGACCTCTTTTAAGTGGGTTCTTACACTAATGGATATAGCACTGCATGGCGGCCATATACTACTGGTAAGTTACCTCCTTCTTCTAGATACATTTGCCATCTTCTATAGGGTATAGATGTTATACGGCACTATGAAGACTGATTGATAATTTGGACATATGACCTAATTTATTTCAAAACTTTCCTTTATTTTGTCAATTGTAGTTATCAGTGTCATCAGCCTGTGCGTCTTGATTCAGAGACAGACAATCTGGAAGAAGTTCTGGTCCATGATATTGGTGAAGATTACTTATGAAATTGTAACCAATAATTATTAACAGCGGTGTCAGACTGGAGTGCATGGAGCCACCAAAGGAGTTGATTCTTGGGGCCAATTCTACATCTACTGTACATCACTGCACATGCCTCTTGCTTTCTGTCTCTCTTTATCTGTTTATCAGTAAAAAGCAGCACCAGGCCTGCTATTTGCAGGGGCCCACCATGACCAGGGACCCACCAGGGTTCCCCCCTGCTCCCCTGTGCCCTAGTCCGAGCCGGCCATTAACCACTAAGATTCACACAATAATAGAGGAGCACTGAGCAGTGACCGTGTAAGTATTTGGTTACTCCCAGCAGCCGGCTGAGTCACTGCCCCTGTGGTCCGGTCAGGGGCACCACTTCTATGTCTGCAGCCAGAGAACAGCCATGGTAGTAACCAGCTCTGTAATTGGAGGAGCAGCTTCTCCACCAGTCAGTGCTGGGCTGACCTGTAATGAAGAGGTAGAGCATTGCCATCCCCTCCACCTCTCTCATTGTAGTTTGCAGCCTGCTGCGCTCCCCACCGCAGGAAAGACATAGAATCATGAGCAGCAGGGGAGAGGTGCTGGAAAAAACTTCTAACTGGGCTGCCCCCACCCCCCAACATAAAAAGGGGCCCTTTGGGCGGGGAATGATGAGTCCCTGCTCTGCCATAAGGTTTAGCTATATTTGAGTCCTGAGGATGCAGATACAATTGAAAATAGTGTCGTTCAGGAATTAACATTTTCTCTGGGGGTTAAAACTGCCCCAAAACCCTAAATGATTTTTTGACAGCGGGCGGTGCAGTTTCTTCTTCTTCTGCAGAAAAAGGTGTTTCGTGAAAACCCCTCGATCCCCGGGTTTTTAAAACCCAAAAGGGGCATTCTCCTGCCCATAGGGGGTGAGGGGGAAATTACTGAGCGATGGAGTGGTAAATTTTGGGTACGTCCCCTGGGGTCAGGTTTCTTTTAATGTAAATAAATGTTCCTATGAAAAAAATTTTGGTGTATGGCCCAATAAATGACAATGTACTTCAAGTGTCTGTCAGTCTTGCTTTTATAATACTATTGGTCCAAATAATGAAGTCTAATAGTAAAGCAAGTTCCAAGGCATCACTGATATACAAAATGTACTTTATTAATTCAGTCTTCACATAACAATTCTCTTAAATCAAGTATATTTTGAATATAATTATTCCACAGAATTCCTTTTCTGGACATTTCAGTTCCAAATCTGGACGTTTATCAGTGGAGATTGGGGTTATATAAAGTTGAAACCAGAAGTTTACATACACTATATAAAAAGGATGATCCAGACTTGTGCAAGTCCACAATTCTCTTCCTGATGTCTTGGATGATTTCTCTAAACTTTCCCATGATGTTACACACAGAAGCAGTGTGTTTCTTGTGCACTTTAAAATACATCCACAGGTGTGACTCTAATTAACTCAGATGTTGTCAATAAACCTATCAGAAGCTTCCAAAGACATGACATCATCACATGGGCTGTCCCAAATTGTTTTAAAGGCATAGTAATCCTAGTGTATGTAAAATTTTTGACTTTTCAGAAAGTAAAAAAAATGCTTAAAAATTCTCTCTATTAATCTGGCTTTTGGCAAAAAATAAGTAATTTTGGGTTTCCCTAATTGACCTAAAACGGGTAAGGTTTATTCTGATTTCATGTCAGATACTGAGAAAAACATGCAGATGGGGCTTTTTATATCATGTATGTAAACTTCTGGTTTCAACTGTATGCTGAACTTACATTCCTGATATCTGTTGATAAAGGTTCAGATTTGGAAATGAAATGACTGGAAAAGGAATTCTATGGAATAGTTATGTATGAAATATAGCCAATATAATATTTGAAGAGAATTGTTATGCAGAGATTGATTAATAAAGTACATGTATATTGGGAGCCATCGAACCTGCTTTACTATTGGCCTAATAAATCACACACTGAAAGGCATCCAAAATGAATGGACTGATGTTTCCTACAGAAAATAGTTTTAATTATTGCACATCTTCTTCTACCGGCATGTCCTCTGTGACGAGCCAGCAACAGTGACACATGAGGAGAACATACTGTACATACTGTATATACACCACGGAGTCATTACAAGTAGAAAATAATGTAAATAAAATGTTTTTCCTGGTTTGTAGAGTATTGAGATGAAGGCACACTACTAATATTACACTGGCATTGGGGCAGATGAATTTGTAATATCTGTTGGTAAGTTCTGCCCTCTAGTGGGGATGGACATTTTTACAGTTTGTTTGTGACTTGTTCCTTACAAACACTTTTGTGAAAACCCAATTTAGAGATTCAACCAAAAAAACCAGAAAGATTCCTCCCTTATACAGCAGGAAGTAGAAAGGGTTCTCCAAGAACAGGATCTCCCCAATTGGAGGCACTGCCTTAGAAAAAGGAGACCGGTGTCAGTGACTCTGTTCTCATTTCTCAGGACGTGCGATTCGTGAGACAGAATACCTGAAACAATAGGTATAAAGGGGGGAGGAAAAATCTTTTTATGTGTTTTTGGGAAAGAGTGAAAAATAGGTGTAGAAGGATATTGAATAATAATATATTGTGCTTGTTTAGTTGTAAGTACACCTATAGACAGACCATATTCTATTAATTTTTTTTAATCAGTGGTTGAATCAGCGGGCAAAGGGAGTTAGGTTGACATAACCTGTAACATAAGGAGATTTTGGCGTTCATATAAGCCTCTATCAAGTACAACAACTGATCCACCCTTGTCCGCTCGTCGCACGACAATATCTGACATTTTAGAGAGAGTGTCCAATGCAATTCGTTGAGACTGACTCAAAATATCATACTGTTTTTTTTATTTCTCAAAATGTTTTTTGCAATTCACAGAATTCCAGCTCAACAAGTTCTTGGAACAGGCTGAGACCTAGAATGAATAGGATAAAACGATGGATTAGGTGTTAAATTTTTTTTTGAAATATCAGTACATTCTTTCAAATGTTCATGTTCCAATTCATGCAAAACATTAGTGGCTACTTGTTCCATAAAATTACAAAAAATTTTGGGTATGTTTTCATTTGTACCAACAGAACCATTTTCCATCTCATTATCAATATTATCATTTGGATTTATAAGGTTCTGTGATACATGTGAAAAATGTCGTTTTTTTGACTGCCTCCGTTGTACTGGTGTAGCTGGCATTGCCGTAGACGGAGTAGGTGGAAACAATTGCTCTTTAATTTGCAGTCTTTGCTCATTAGTATCAGACGCAGTGTCTGAAGTGTCCTGTTCTGATACAAAATTGACATGGGCTTCCAAACGATTTTTAGATAAACCATGTCTTTTTAAAATGGACCTTGGTGTATGTGACATATTAGTTGGATAGACATTGTCCGATTTATAATCCTCAAGATCTCTCAGGAATTTTGTTTGCTTTACTTTAATAATGGATTTTTCGAGTTTGGCTATATTGGCCTTAACACGAGTATCCAGTTGTACACATGAGGAAACATTTGAAAAAGGGCTAATACACTGCTGTAGTTTTTTTTATTTCTTCTTTAAGTTCTTTCAAAGTAGCAATTTCATACGATATTATCAAGTCCATAAGTTTGAATGAACAATCCATTAAGATAGAATTCCATTTTGTTTGGAAGTCAATATTGTATTGAAAGGTAGGTGATTTTCTCATTCTTAGTCATCTGGGTATCATAAGTTTCTCTCTATAGTTTTCCAATGTTGTAAGATCCCACCAGGTTTTCACCTCCTTCGTAAGCAATTTTTCCATTTGTGACATGTGAATCTGAAGATCAACTTTGTCTTGGGTATTAGTGTGTGGATCGTTAAAGATCTTGGCAACCTGATCCATGCAGTTGCGACAATTATCCACAGCTTTAAGGCTAATTAGATCATTTTCTCCCATTTCGGGCGCCATAGCTGTGGTAGTGTTGATTTCAGACATTATGGAATATATCTATAGGCTTTATATTCAGGTGCTCGGTACAGGGATCCAATAGACAAAATAGATAGCAGAGTTCCCCGGTCATAAATTAAAAGTCACGTTTTTCTCTTATCCCAAACCAAAAAAAATTAAAATATAAAAACTTATTTAACTGCAATTAAACCTTTTGGTAAATCTAGTGTCCGTGAATGTGTCTAAACAATATATAGGTTTTACATCTGTAACTTAAGGTGAGGATACGGAGACTTTTTTGATTGAAATCAAATATTTTCAAAAAATATGGGCAGTTCAGCGTTTGACCCAATTCCTGAACGGAAAACTAACACACAATCAGTAATAGGTTTGGGAAGGGTTACACCTCCGAGAAAGGGAGGGGGATCGTATCGAAAGTTTCGCACCCCCGGAGGTTTTATGGATCTTTCCCCTTAAACAATACTAGCCATTTGGGTTTTTGAATAAAAAAAAAAGACTTATTTTATACTATTAAAAAAATATATAATGTATACTGGTTTGTCTTAGTATTTTTTTTAAATGAAAAATTTTGTTATATATTTTCTTTGTCAGGGTCACATATTTTTAATTAGACCTGTATTGGTCTGTATGTTCTTAAAAAAGGAGATTGTGTAAACTTGTTTTTCATGCATGAGAAGGGCCCGTGGGCCCAAAAAGCTTTGGGAAGTGTTCCTGATGTTTTGGATCTATGTTGTTGCTATTTGGAAATAAAAAAAATAGGGTTTTAAAAAAAACGGGAAATCTATTCTTTTGAACATAATAACATTGTGATGACAAAGACAGTCTTTTAAATACCTTTGAACAGTCCTGGATCCTGCAGGACAGTCCCAGAGGTTTCAAAAGGGCGGGGGTTCCCCCATACCTCCCACATGCCCCAGGGCACTGCTCTAAATCCCAGGCTGTGCTCTTCTACCCTTTTGGGGGTGCACAAAAAATGTGGGGCATATTTGCTGACAATCCCCGTTCCCCACAAGTGTAGCAGTCGCCAACTGCTTTAGGAAGGGAATCGAAGCGTCATAAGATGCTCTTCTAATGTCTCTGGCTGCAGGGGGTTCACAGTCTTACATCTTTTCAGTTGGGGCCCTCCCCCAAACAGCCCCCCCGCTTTCCCCGGGGCAAAATACCATATAAAGGTTAAAAAATTTAGGTTTAAAATTTCCCCACAGTAAGCACCGCTTTTTGGGACCCCTGTTTTGGGGGGGTTTGGCCCCAGTTGCCCAGTTGAAATTAGATAAAAAAGCCCCCGGGGAAAAGTGGGCTCCCTTCCCCCCACAGCAGGAAAGCAGCTTTTCGGAGCGCTGTGGAGGATGTCACCAAGCTTTCCGGGGAGTGAATGATGAATAGCGGGTAACGCCCAATCCCCATTTGTGGGGTTTTGTGTTTTTGTTTTAAGTTTTCCCTTTTTGGGATATGAGGATTGGTTGGTTGGGGTCGACATGTTGTATTTATTTCTTTAGCAAAATGGTCCATGAGGGCTGGTGTTGGGAAGTGTTTATTTAAATAAATAAATAGTTTTTTGTGTTTTTTCTGTGTTTTTTAATTTTTTTTTCCAGTGTAAGTAAAAGGCTTTGAAAGGCCCTCCCCTTTATATAATGTGACTTGGTGTCACCCCAGAAAGTTTAATATTACCGCAAGGCTACATAACATACTATCCAAGTATGCAATGCCCAGGGGGTCGGGAAAAAGAGCTGGGCTACTGCAAAGGGGACACACCCCCAATATAGGGTTTGCTTCTTGGAAGGCTGTGGACTGGAATACTTAGAATGGAAAGGGGCCAATATCCATTAACTTTCCCATTGAGTTGCGCAGCTGTTTTTTATGGGTAGAAAAATGGACCCCAACGTCTTTTTTTTAAAAAAATTTTTGTTTTTTCAGTTTTTTAAATGAAAAAGTATAAAAAACGCAATACAATGTCGGTTTCCCATATTTTTTTATAACCAGCCAAGATAAAACTGGCAGTTGTAGGTTGATATTATCAAGATCAGAAGATCCTTGAATAATGTTCCTTTCCCACTCTAAAAAAAATAGCCTGCAGCTATCCCAGAAATAAAAACTTATTTATTTAAATAAACACTCCCCAACACCAGACCTCATTGACCATTTTACTAAACAAAGAAAGGCACACTGGTCCAAAGTAGTCCAATGAATCCAATGTAGTCTAAAGGCTGGAACTTGTAGAGAAATACAAAACATGTTAGTACTAAATTTCCCTAACCTGACCCTAAAAATCATGGTGTGGGGTGATCTTTAGGGATGGCCACGCCCGCACCACAATCTCCAGGGGGGGTTTTTCCCTTTTAGAGCAGGGGGGTTGTGTTTTTAAAAGGGGGCCTGTACCCCCTCTCCCACCCCTGTCCCCTATTATTATGCTTTGCAGCCAATACAAAATACAACCCCCACCGAACACTCCATAACACCCTCATCCCAATATTACCCCCTAGCAACCTACCCACTATCACTTGGGGTTTGACAGAGGTGGGAACAGGGTAGGAGGAGTCTAAGATGTGGGGTTAATTCTGCAGGATGAGTATGGCCCGGAAAAAACATCATGGGAATTGGGTGGAGGGAAAAGGAAAAAGATCGACTCCATCAGAAGGAAGACATTTATCTGGATCAGTATTAATGTTGCAAAGTGCCTGGTACAATGGTAAACCCACCCGTATGGTCCCTGTAGGGAATAATTAATTACAGAGCATTGCGTACGGTGGTTTTTACCCCAAAAAGGTTACTATAAACCCCCAAATGTATGAGTCTCTTTTTGCCCAAAGCCAAAAAATTTTTTCATCCTGACATCTCCAAAAAACATATTATACATACAAAAAATGCATAGAGAGTTTATAGTCAAAAACATATACAAAATCTTTATTAAATTTTTAATAAAGATTTTGTATATGTTTTTGACTATAAATTCTCTATGCATTTTTTGTATGTACACTATAAGGTTACTGTATGGCACTGATTTTTGTTAGTCGTAATGGTTTTTTATTCGGGAAAAGAATGGGAGTATTATTCGTACTATGTAGTGGGTAGAGGCCAGATGTGGCGGTTTTTTTTTCAAAAAAATTTGTTATATGTGGGCATGATGTTGCGTATTTTTGATTATGATAATGGAATTTTGATATTATTAGTTTGGTTTTGGGCTATTTGTGGTAATTTTGCTTTTGTTAATTGAAACACTGTAATTATTATTAGAGGTATCATCCATAGAAATTTTTAAAATATAATATATTACTTTATATAACTACCTTTTTATAGTTTACATGACCTGTATTTTGCGTATGGCACCGTAGTTTACATGTCCCGTATTTTACAAGCGTATTTGTGGTGTGTATTTAGAGGCTATTTTACTCACATAAATTTAAGTGTCTCATCAATTCTTGAGGCATTTGCGCAAATAAAATCACACCAGGAAACAATGTTTGATAGGATTTTTCAAATGTGCTTTCAAAATACTTTTCAAGATATGTCTTTCATCAGGAGGATTTTGAAGCAGATTCTGGTGATATGAGGTCATGATGTGGCGGTTTTATTCAGTCACTATGTGGTGATATGTGGTCATGATGTTTCAGTATTATTTGATCTATGTATAGTGGTATTATTGATATTCTTAGTCTTGGTTTGGTCAGTAGTAGTGTGGTAATATTTGCTCCTTGTTATTGTATGATCACTGTATGACCATTATATAGAGGTATCATCCATAGAACATTGTCTTATAGCTATTTGCTTATATATCTATATATATTACTTTATATAACTACATTTTTATAGACCACCAGTAACGCCGCTGTTGTGTTGGCGCTTGTTTGCTGGTGGGGGCGGGCATAATTCTATTAGGTGCAGCATGATTAGAGACATGTCCTAGTGTGATGTCATGTGTTAAGGTGCAGTTGGAGGCATTGCCTGATTTGTCCCTCTTTGCAATCTGTAGTAGTTGGGAGGTATGGTCTTTTGATTGCAAGCTACTCTCTGTGACATCAGATAAGTTGAGTGCATGCTGAATCCCTCATCGATACACCGACAACAACAAAAATAAATCAGTGATAAAATTTGCGAGCCACTCTTTATTTAGCATAATACTATACAGTTGAAGCCTGATTGTGACATTTTACATCTGAGGCACACTTTGGGTTCACCTGTACTTCACAGTTAAGCTCCACTACTCCTTTTCATGGCTAGTTGTGCCTGTCTGCACCCAGCTGGCACCCTGATAAGCCACTCATCATCCTGACCAACCTTCATGGATACTTGGGCCGATGCAACTACAAATAACTTTAAAATTATCGGTCAGCTCTGCTACTCCTAGCTGAGCCTGTTACAAGGACATTTGTGCTGGAGGTTTGCAAACTACAGCGCATAAAGCTACAGAGCTCTAAAGGGTTAAAGCCTGTCAATAAGTAATATAAACCAGCTCCCTCTTAGAGGTGAGGAACATAGCAGTGAATGACCTCATGATCTTGGCCACTGCTGCAGCTTGTAAGAACAGAGAGAGGGGACCGATAACTAGGGAAACTTGTGTGTAAAATCAGGAGATAAGACCTGCTCCTAGCTCTGAGGAGAAGCAAAATCAGAACAGCAACATATTTGGTGATAGCCTTTATTTACCTTTGCTTACAAGTTTAAAGGTAATCCATGAAACAGGAATGCTACTTTAACTACACAATAATCAATGCACCATTTTCATAAATCAATATAACACGTGAAAAAAATAATTGAACTCAATAAAAAAGTTTTTTTATTAGTAAACAGAATAAAAACAATAATTACACTAGAAACATTGTTGAGGAATGAAAAATACAAATAAGGTGGAGTACGACAATAGGTAAAATTCAGTGAGCAAATTCCTAAGTAATAAAGTCCTGGAATTTGTATCTTACCAAACTTCATCAATTAATACAAGCTTGTTTGGTGGTGTGGCAATTTTCCTGGTTTCTAAATGAAATTGTACTGCTCATCTGCCAGCTCATGAAGGTGCACGTTGATTCCTCCCGAGGACCTGTGCGATCCCAAATATATTCCATAGCAAAGTGTTGAATCTCGGTACTATGAATGTAGCAAAAATTCCAACAGTTTAAAAAATCTTCATATCTTAATCCAAAAAAGTTAATGTCATATTCTCTGCACAAAGTCCAGGAGATGCGTTTCGGGGCAAATTTTCTTGTCTTTTGTTTCAGTGTCTATATTTAGAGTCAGTTAAACCTTCATTCACATTTTCTAGGACCATACCTGGGCTGACTCATGTGGGTACCTGAAGCACAGCTTCCCTCACTGATGAGCCACCCTGCTGTTAATGGGTTTTACCATGATATTCATTTATTACTTATCCACCAATGGGACTCCCACCAACACTAAAACAGGGGTCCCGAGTCGCAGTGAGGAAGTGTTTGCGCATAGCATTGTTCGAACATGCATACTTCAAAGCCTATGCAGGTGATAAAGACAGCAAAGTACTGGTCCTTAAAGGGAATGTGTCATCAAAAAATGACTTATTGTTTAACTCACATTTTTATGTTAAACACATTTTTTAGGAATTTTTGGTTATGTTTTTTTTTTTATTTTCCAGATCACTTTCAGTATTTTTTTTTATAATTCCTAAGTTCTGCAGTTTTTACTTTGGCCACTAAGCCTAATAATCGTCTGACACTTCCTGCTCTGTTTAGAGAGCTTTTCAGCAGTCTGCTCATCATCAGTAAAAGCAGGGTCAAACTGAAAGGAGACACCATTGTGTACTGATAACACAGGATCCACCAGTCACAAGAGGAGATAGTCACAGCTCCCCCTCTCCGCTCCCTTCACAGTGAAAACTCTCCTATACAAGTCTATGGGACAGAATATGTCTTAAGAATCCTATGTGCATGAAGCTGCTGTAAAGTATCTCTCTGACTGCTGTTAAAGCAGTGCAAGCAAGAATGTCTTCCCCACAATCATATATAGAAGGCCGAATTGAGAAATCTACAATCAGGAAATAAAAGCGGCTGAGAGGAAAAGAATATGGATCAGGGACTTGATTTAATAAGTAAAAAAAAAAAAATTGGCGACAGATTCCCTTTAACAAAGATTTTGTAGCCTTTTTCAGCTTCTCAATAGCTAATGAAGGGCAAAACCCCGGGTGGATCAGAGTAGTGCAATGAAGATAGCATGTAGACTTTTATATGAATAATGCGTGTTGATCCTTGAATCCTGGATACCCTGCACTATATTTGCTTTTTATTCCTGCTACTGGTAACATCCTGAGATTTGTGTTTTGCATCATGAACACTCCCTAAATTGGAGATAAGGTTATAAACTGACAGTGTATGATGCACTTTATGAATACACTTTATCTGACTGTTGAAGCCTGGAAAAAAACATGAGACTGAATGCGGCACTTTTTCTATGGCAATTGAGCCAAAATACTGCCATAAATGCTTAGACACTTCTGTGCCACATCCCACAAAAGTGAGTGGCTTTGTTTAACGTTCAAAGTCATGTGTCAAAAAAAATGCAGCAAAATGTTGGTGCAATTGTTGACACAACCTAAGTCAACCAATAAACGGTGTAAAGTTTGACAGAGGTGTCTTATCGTGCGTCAGATTCATTATACATTGATAAATGTATTTGTAAATGGTCTAGTCCAAGTTTCCAGACTTGTTAGCATTGAGGCATAGTCCACACTTACCATTCTTTCTTTATTTAATGGCCAAAGCACCTGTAAATCCCACACTTCCAATCTCATCATCTCATCTCATAGCTTAAAAACCTTTTACTACCCTGTTTCTCCCAAAAAAAGACAGTGTCTTATATTCATTTTTGCTCCTAAAGATGTATTAATATACTGTAGTGATTTCATCACAAACATCAGCATAAGCAGCCAAACTCTGAATTACATCAAAAAAATCCACTACCTCTTATTTTCGAGGGATTTCTTATTGTCGGGGAAACAGGGTATTAGATTTTGGAGAAATCAATAACCCAGAGGTTCGTTTTATTCATCTCCCTGCACTGTGGATGTTTATTCAATTTTCCCAGTGAAAGACATGAACTGTACGTTGTTTGTGGGTTATTAATTTGGTTGGATTTCTATGTTTAGAATTATGAGAAACAGAACAAATTGTATTTTACTCATTTATATAGTGGTTACACTCCATAGTGCTCTACAGAAATTGTCATTAATCACATTGGTCCCTGCCTCTACTGGGGCTTACAACCTAAATTCCACATTAACCGATCAGTATGTTTTTGGGGTGAAGCCAGAGCATGCAGAAGATTCCCACTTAAACACAGGGAACACATATAAGCTCCATGCAGATGTTGTCCGTGATGGAATTTGAAAGCAGGACCCCAGTGCTGCAAGGTAACAACATCTACCAACAAGCTACTGTTCATTTCATTAGTAATCTATGCAGGAATCCAAGTAATTCCAACAGGTCCCGTTACTTTTTCTTGCAACTATAGCAGCCAGCAATAAATCCTTCCACAAATATGCAATTTTCGTCTCGCCCTTCATACCGCTCTTGGGAATGCTGTGTTATGTCGGTATTTTTGTGCTATAAATTGAGACCATGTAAGTGTAATCCTGGGCCTCCTCGTCTTCAGTCCTAGAGCCTTTATGCTTGCAATGAATACTACCTGTGAAATTATTTCTAAGGTATACCTAATTCAAGTATTCTAGATATACCCACCAGCAGTTCCACCTTCGACTGTCAAAGTCAGATGAGCCTATAGGTCCATTTCTTTTCCACTGCACTTTCACAACCTTCAAAGGGTCTCTTCTTGCCTCTTTTCTGACCAAAACACAAAAAAAGGGCCGACTACCTAGACACTTCTTGGCTCCGTGGAGAGACAGTGTTGTGAAAATTTCTGTAACTCCTTAACTAAAGCCGTTTAAACCATCGACTTCCATCTGCCGCACCTTGTTATTATTGTTATCCACTCTCAAGCGGCTGCCTCTGCAGCCGGTCTGATTTTGTATGAATGTGATTTATTCTCAAAGATGCACCATAGCCAGAGCCACACATTTAACAGAGCCACGCTGTCCTCCAGATGAAATGCTGAAATGTTTTCTTTATTGACGGCATTCGTGCAGCGCTTGGCTGGCTGTCCGTGCTACTCCTCACTAGCTTATGACGTCTTAACAAGTTTTTAAGGTATTTACCTATTTGCATGTTTATATGTGTTTGTTACTAAAAAGGACTTCATGAATATGATAAGCAATGACTGAAATTCTTAAATGCGCTGTATTTATGATATGGAAATAAACATATGAGAGCTATTTAGCTGGATACGGGTCCTATCAACTGTTGTTTCTATGCTGAAATGTTTTAACAGTTACCAAACCATTTTCTAGGCCCTCCAGGAAGATGGGGCGATTGGTTCTTGATAAATTGAACTAATTGCCTTTTTCTATGCCTCTGCTGAAAACCACCCTAGATGCAGCTTTGGGTGGCTCTGATACTTCTGCAATAACAAAAAAACAAGAAGCACTCAATTTAGATTTGCTACCTAATTGCATTTCTCTGCTTCTTCTCTAGGGTTTTAACGTGTGCATTCAGGTCCCATGCTGTTCTGTGGAAGACCATTCATTATGTAGCATCTGGCAGCTCCGTGGCTCCTGCAGGCACAGAAAACACAAGGCTCGTGTCAGGAACTGGCTCAAGCCCACATATGCCCAGTTGCCCATCTGCCAATGCGTCTCTCCAGTTTCACTTTCTAGCATCTCCCCTTCATCATGTGGTCTGTGTTGGCTGATTTAGAGGTCCCCAGAGGAAGACTACGCGAAACGCGCGTCGGGACTGTGTCCATATACGGCAGCCAGCACAGGTATATGAAATTGGATTTGATTGATCATTGTTTCTATGGGATAATAGTTGAACATATGTGTTTGGGGTGTATATTTTGGGTGACTTGATTACAATCACCCCTTACTATTGAACATGGTTTGATAAGTGGATATCATGAACAGTCTCATTACAATATTACTTTTTGTTTTATTTGAATGAAATCTGCACCAATCCATATCTGTTTTATTGGCTTCTGTGTAACCCTGTTCAGTTACTAATTGGTGTGTTTTTAAATATTTTCACTTTTTATGAATTATTTAATAAAGGTAAATCTTTTTAGTCAGTATTTGTTTTGTGTAGTGATTTAGAGGGCCAGTGTGTGCCACCAATATGGTCCCATATGTATGGCAGAACTCCATCATTTTGTAAAGGAACACTCCCCACAGGCTCATTGCCCGATCTAACGTGTTAAAAAATTTTTTCTGGCTTTAACCTTGAGAATCCTCATGACTACCCTATTGCCTGCCCTGACCATTGCTTGGATTTCTATTTGATTGAACTTTGCCTGAAAATTAGCTTTTCTGATTAAGCCTATTGTCTGCTCCATCTGTACCGCATAGTGGACATAAACTGTTGCTGTGGAAGACTGCACTGAGAATAATGATGTGGAAGTTACCTGCAGCAGAGTCCAGGCCACTTGTGGGATTTGACGGTAAAGACCAGTTGCTTTATACACTCTACTTCTCCGAACAGTCTAACACCAATCCTGCTCCCAAATTAGTGGATTCCCCACCTGTCCTCTGAACAGACTGGTCAGAATCCTTGGAATAATGATCACAGGCACTTGTTTTGGCTTCTCTATAGTAAATTTGCTCCAAACTAACCAGAAGACTCATCTTCAAAAAGAATTGACAATGATGTATGAACCGATACACGCAGATAAGTAGTCCATTGCCTTAAACACTAAACTTGCCTTTTTAGGTAAGACTAACCCGCACTGTGCTCTTCTATATACTTTACAAACCTACCCACGTATCCTTCTGTTCAATCCCTGTTCTTCACTGTCCTATTGTGCTATTCACACTACTCAGACTCCACTTGGCGCCCCTTAAAGTTCTCGTTCAGAGTACCCCCAGCATGACACTTTCCTGTGTACTCCCCAATAAACAAAAAGACGTTTATATCATACACTTTCCGAGCATATCAGAGGGATCCTTAGTTGCAGTCACACTGATGGGACATAATCCTGAGTAATCCAGCCCCCAAGACCAACATTATGGTTGACATGTATGATCTAGGCGCATTGAGGCCAGTTCTAGATAACTTTAAAGCAGTGTAGAATATGCCTGAATTTATGGACCTGTTCATCTGCGGGTCATAGATTTTGTGCTTTCAAGCTACGAAACAACATCTCAGGCTCAGGTAAACCACTGTTACCTTGGTCTACCTGTTCCAGCAGTAATGCGCCCAGTTTTGCCGTCCTCTAGTCATAAAGGTGTAGAATCACTGTGATAAGCTCCCAGAATGCCCCCCGATCCGAGGTGCATTACAAAGTGACGCGAGCACCGCATAATGCGCCTAATTTTGGAGTGCGCCTGCTCATACATTGAGAGAACAGGGCTGTGCCAACTTTTGGGTTAAAAGGACACCAGAATACTGGCGCAGTCCCGTACATACATGTCGCTCTAAGTGAATAGTTAAAATGGAGACAGCAGACCAATACTAGAACTTTTGCAACATTAACCACGTAGCAGTTTTGTTCATGCCCAGAAAAATAACTTCTGCAGAGAAAGCTGCATTTAAGTATCAGGAACTTCCCCAATACATCCTCTCTTTAGGATAAACTGAAATACAAAGAAATCAAGCCTAGGCGACATATACCACAGGAACAACCAAGTAATCAAGGTAGACGCTTATTTTTACTGCCACCAGCCACCACTCTGGGGAGTTTGTACAGCTAGTACTGAGTTCAAAAGGAAGCTGTATAAATCTGTTTTAAGTGAGTGCCCCTTGGTGGTATATAAGTAGTTACATGTTTAACCCCCAACATTTGGATTTTAATGACAAAGAACTTTGTTTTTCCTTTGCACTGACTTAGCTGTACAAAGGCTTGTATTTTGCAAGACAAGTTCTATTTTTTTAATGGCACCACTATAAGGTACATATAATGTATTGTATATATCTAAATTTCATTTTGAGGTGTGTGGGGGGGGTGGGGGGGTGGGCAGGAGGGAGCCCGCAATCCCACCATTGTTTTTAGTTTTTTTTTTCATGCTGCTCAAATACCTTGGTAGTTTGGTAGAAACAAAACTCGTCGTGTTTGGAGGAGAGAGAATGCTGAGTTGCATCCAGAGAACATCATACCTACTGTGAAGCATGGGGGTGGCAGCATCAAGCTTTGGGGCTGTTTCTCCTGAAAGGAACCAGAATTACTGATCCGTGTACATGAAATAATGAACAGGGTCATGTATCGTGAGATTTTGAGTGCAAACCTCCTTCCATCAGCAAGGGTATTGAAGATAAAATGTGGCTGGGTCTTTCAGCATGACAATGATCCCAAGCACACCACCAGGGCAACAAAGCTGTGCTTTGTAAGAAGCATTTCAAGGTCCTGGAGTGGCATAGCCAGTCTCCAGATCTCAACCCCATAGAAGACCTTTGGAGGGAGTTGGAAGTCCGTGTTGCCCAGCGACAGCCCCAAAACATCACTCCTCTAGAGGAGATCTGCTTGGAGGAATAGGCAACATACCAGCAACCTTGTGAAGACTTACAGAAAACGTTTGACCTCGGTCATTGCCAACAAAGAATTTATAACAAAGTACTGAGATGAACTTTTGTTATTGACAAAATACTTATTTTCCACATAATTTGCAAATAAATTCTGTCCAAATCAGACAATGTGATTTTCTGGATTTATTTTCTCATTTTGTCTCTCATAGTTGAGGTCTACCTATGATGTCAAATACAGGCCTCTCTCATCTTGCACAATTGGTGGCTGACTAAGTACTTTTCCCCCCCTCTGTAAATGATGGACATCCATATCAAAGCGTAGAGTGCCAATCATTGCATTAGTGTGAATAAAAAAAAGATTAACTTAACAGGATTTTCTAGGTTTGTCCTTTTAAAGGTATAGGTTCTCGCTGTGCCATCAGTGGATATCCGATCCCTGGAACTTCTACTGTTCTGCATAATGGCGAGGCTGTGGTATTTGCTGGAGCACAGTGTCTCCTCAATGTTTTCTCAGGCACAACAGTGCAGTTGTACTAGTCACTGTACATGGTAGCAAGTATGGATAAGCAATTGTATCTGTAAAAACATTGGAGAGGCTGCGTTCGTTGTGTCTGATAATCTTGTGGATCGAACTTCCAACAATTGTTTATTTGTGGCTTATGATACATCAGCAATGGGAAATCCTTAAAAACTATTCATAGTGACACCCCATAGGAGTCTAGCCGTGATGAATGTGACATTACACATTTGAGCCAAAGTGTACTGGAAAAGGGAAGAGCATGGAAAGTAATCAACCCCGAGGATACAGATATAAAAGGCGGATTATTAATTAAACCTCAATTTAAACTGACAATATATCCACAGGTTATTTTCCGATTTGTTTTAATCTTGGCAAAGCAAATCCATGACCAATTTTATCACAAAAATGTGGAGGTAATGTTACGCAGATAAGACAATGATAGAATCCTACAAGTGCTGTAATTCAACATTACCATCTGAAATCCTAGCCTAATATATCTGGCACAAATTGATTTTGGCCGGCTTGTCTGGTCTAGAAAATTAGCTAAGAAAAGCTTGTCTGGCTTAGAAAATCAGCTGCTGGGAAGGCCCTATTTTGAAGATTATTTTGGGTTGTGGTTTGCACTGAAATATGTCTCACAATTCTAACAATGTTCTTTCAGCCGTGGTTCTAGCCGCAGGACGGACCATTTGGCCACTTGCGGCTCTATATGTTACCTACTCACCCCCCCCCTTTTTTTTCTCTGTCTCTCCGCTCTGAGTGTCCTCTTGTGTGATTGTTGTGAACCAAGCATGTTGCCTTGACTTTCCTTCGTAGCTTATGGTCAAATTCCCCACCTTTTGTGTTAGCGGTAGTTTCCCTCATTGTTACTGTAATCTGTGTCTCCAGATGCACATGTAGGGTGCATTTTGCCTTCTTTGCTAACATCCTTTTGTTTGTATATTCCATTGTTTATCAATAAAACGTCTCTTAATTTGAAAAAAAAAAATTCTAACAATATTTTAAACGTCTCTTATTGCCTGTAATGTAAAATTTGCACCATAGTTTACATGACCCGTATTTTACAAGCGTATTCGTGGTGTGTATTTAGAGACTATTTTACTCACATAAATTTAAGTGTCTCATCAATTTTTGAGGCATTTACGCAAATGAAATCACTACAGTAAACAATATGGGAAAGGATTTTTCAAAATATGCTTCCAAAATACTTTTCAAAATAGGTCTCTAACCAGCAGGATTTTGATGTAGATTTTGAACAGTAAATTTCCTCTTCAAAATACATTGTGTTAGCATACCCTAAGGTTCACATATTATTCTTGCCCAGAGCACTCTGCTGGCTCTGCCTGATAACATCTTACAGTTCAAGGAAACACACAAGCAATCAATTTATGCTCATGTTTTTATTGCACATCAAGATAAAAAAAATGTAAAAATAAATACTAAATTAAATAGCTTAGTAATTAGACATTTACATTCATTGTCTGTGTAAGAGTATGAATGTACAGACATTAAAAACACACACAAACAAGTACGAAATGTAGTATTTGGAATGTTTAGGACAAGGGTGTTTATCTTCTTCTTCTAAAAGTGGTTTTCCCATCTTAGACATTTGTGGCAGGTTAATAGGATCTGCCATAAATATCTGATAGGTTTGGGCCCCACATTAATCTTCAGAACAGGCCCCTGAGCATCTCTGTGAAGCACAGAGAGGATATCACACTTGGACTGGACTTTCCATTCTGTTCCATAGAATTGTGAGTAAAGCCGAGCGCTGTGTTTAGAGCTCCCACTGAAATGAAGCATGAGCGTGACGCAAGCGTTATCTCCTCTCCATTCTGCATGGAGACTTTCAATTGCCCAGTCTCAAGACCGCTTCATGCCCCACCTCTGGGACTCGCACCTGTCAGACATTCATGGCATATTGTGTGAATTTGCTATACATTTTGGAGACAGAAAAAAAAAACCCTTATAGAAGATGCTCGAGAAAACAAAGGCTGAACATCAGCCGATGGAGCAGCAGCAATGTGAATCACCAGTGCCCAGGGAGTAAATCATAAAAATATTACATATCAGCATCAGACATAGTATTAAAACGCATCAATGCAGTCTTGAACTACTTGATTTCTTCTGTATCTGTCTCTTCATTTTTCTAATATTCACCTGGAATCCTTTGTCTTCAATACTGTGTATTCTTCTATTAATCTCTTTTTCTCACCGAGCTTATTTCTGATTGTATCCATTAGAAAAGATGCAAAGGGAACCTGGAACATAATAAAAATAAAAAAAATGACTCTTTGGTTGGCCCTGTGCTCTAGCGTAAACATAAGTACACAACTACTAACAGCTCGTTAGACTGCTGGAGATGATTAAAAAAGGAACTTTGTAAATCTGCTTGTTTCAGCACTGCTGCTGGACCCAAAGATCCCAGCCGATGACGTCACTACTCAGTCTTCATGTGAACCTGCAGCTAGTCACAGGCCGCAGCAGTCATATGCTGTGGTCTGTGAATGGCTGCAGGGACATGGGAAGGCTTAACAGAGATGTTAAAGGGGTTTTCTCGCTACAAAGATGTCTGTAATGATGGGGGCAGTAAAAATAAGCACTTTTCAATTGGTTTGTATAATCTAAATCATTTAGTATAGCAGCTATTAGCTAATCTGTAAGTATGTAGAGCGAAATCTGAAGCCTGGGGTGGGCCACGCCCCCCTTTGTTGTGATTGGCTGCCTGCAGTGAAACGGACTCCACCAGCTTTCTCTGCTAGCTTCTTTCTGTGTAATAAAGGCTGCCTGAGCCCTCTCTGCTCCTTTCCCAGTGATAACTCAATGTGAAGGATCTGGGCAATTACTGAGTCTCTACCTGTTAGATTCACTCCTCCCACTCCCCCATATAACACAACCTTATACACTCTGCTCCTCCTTCCACTTCCTGCCATATAACAGGTGGTGGGAGCAGAGTGCATTTCTCACATTTATTTCATCATTTCAGGCTGCATGTATAACAGTTTACAGAAATACAGCAATCTGGTTACAAGGAGTTTGGGGAGGGAGGTGACAGCCCTCCAGGCATGAGAACTGACCACTGCAGGAGGTCTACAGAGCTGTGACATCCTCTCTCTCCCACTGCTCACAAAGAATGATGATGACTCAGGAGGGAGCAGGGAGGGGATGTGATGATTTCACTAATCTTCAGTGAGGGAAGACCCGCCTACGGGGAGGAGAGACACGCCCCTGGATTTGAAACTGCAAGACAGAGAGAAACAGCTGTTTGTGAAAGCCTGTGGTGAGAAAACCCCTTCAAGGCCTGGGATTACTGGGACAAACCACGGCGCTGGAACCAGGTGCATTTTATTTTTCTATTTTTCATCTTTCCCGACAGAGTGCTCAGCTGTTAGTAGTTTTGGAACACCCCTTTAACTTTACTATTAAATCCTTGTTTGTTCCGGAAATTACGACACATCTTCTCTTACCATTACTTCTGCACATATCACCCAGGTTACAGCAAACAATATTGTGCTTTTTTTTTTTTTTAATCAACATTTTATTGAGTACCATTTCCCAAAAAACATAAAATTTGGGCATCCAAAAACAAAGGGGTTACATTTGAGATTTCAATTTTTGTTTGGTTTTTTCCTTACAGATTACTTTTTTTAAGCTAAAAAACAATTAAAAATATTTCAATTTAAAATAAACCCAATTTTAAAAAGACGATTTATATAAGACCAAAGGCTCAAGGGAAAATTTTTTGAAAAAGGTAATAAAACCTTTTAAAACATTTTCCCCTTTATGTTCAAACCCGAATTCCTGGGAAAGGGTTTCTGTTTTTTTTTTTTTTTCCCTGCCTTTCAACCCCACCTTTTTGGGCTTTTTAAGAACTTTGTCGAGTGGTTTTGTAAGACATACCTTTTAAATGATTTTGATCATTTTTTGGAAAATTTTAAGGTTTAAACCTTTAAGTTAAAAAAAATTTATTAAACTAATACCTAATTCTAAATTAATAAAAGAAGTTATTTCCAGTGTTTAAATGCTTCTTAAAGCCCTTTTTTTGGGGAAAAGAAAAGGGAGGGATTAGATGGGGGTTGGGGGTTTGGACCAAACCCAGAAGAAAGGGCCCCCAAAAATGGGGCCCCTTTTTTCGAGAAGGGGCCTCTTTTCTATGATGGTTTTGGTGTCTTAAAAACCAAAATTTTGGGAACTTGTGCCCGTGGTTGTAGTCTTACTTTTTAGGCCCAAAACCCCTAGCTTCTTTCAAGTACCAGCTTTGGTGAGTTGGAAAAGGCTTCCACTAAAACTATTAATTTTTAAACCCCGGGGAGTTGAATTTTTCCCGAAAATATTCTAATTTTCCCCAAAAAAAAGTTCTTGCCCAGTTTCTCTTTGTGGCCCCTTCCCGTGGGTTTTTTTGAATTTAAATTTTCAAACATATTTTTTTCTTTGCTAAACACCAAAGCTGGTTGTGGGTAAACCTCTATTTTGAGCCCCTTTAGACAAAAGGCCAAACCCTTTAAGCTACCAAACAGGTTTTATATGACCCAAATTTCTTGAAAACCCCTTTTCCCCTTTCCTTTCCCCAAATTTGGTTTTTCGTTCTAAACCCGCCCTGTAAGGGAAAAAATTATTGGTTGATATTTTAATTCGTTTTTTCCTCCCGGGGACTCCCAAGGAAACACCATTTTTGGACTTAAAATGCCTTTTCTTAGGGGGAAAATTTCCAAAGGCCCCTTTAACAAAATGGTCCTTGATGTCCGTGCATTTTGCGGTCTAGAGAGTTATCCTAATTGGGAAGAGCCTGGTGTGGGTGGTATTCAAACCGCGTAGATTGTTCTGAGGCAATCAGGGGCTAAATTTTTGTAATTTTCACTCCAAGTACGTTCGCTAACAATGTGTTTACTTAATCATGCATCCATGTACCCCGTATGGGAATTTTTCGTAGTGTCGTCAATGTCTCGCAGATGATCCATTTATTTCCACTGTTTGACAGGACAATCTCCCAAATTGACTTAAGCATAGTATATTCCACTAATACCAGAATAGAATGTCATGAAAATAGGAATTTTCCTGCGCTCTGTGATGGCTGTATCCCCATGCATCCCGTCAAAATCATTTTTTGCCCTCTTTCCCTACTCATTCGGATGTGGCCCGCGCCTGCAGGGTTTTTGTGCATATGCAAAAAGATCTAATTTTGTAAATATTGCATGGCCTGCAAGCCAGGAATGGTCCAAAATTCCCCCTCGCTTGGATTTCTTCAAGAATGATTTTATATCTATTTTCAGTTGGGGTGAATAATTGTGTTATGGATGAAATGCCCTCCTGGAGATCCCAATCATTAAACCATTTTATGATTTTTCCTTTCCCCCTCCGCTGTGAATTGCCCTGTGTTTGGCCCAGACTGGTAAGTATTTGGCGATAGTCTGTTGTGACAGACGCAAAGCGCATACCTTATTTCCTACCATGGGGCCAGCTATGGGTGTCCTCTAAGGAGGATCGAGTAAGTTTGCCATATCATTAGCCAAGGGATCGCCGAGGTTGTGTAATAAGCTGGTCAAAACCTTTCGCATCTGGGGGCCGCCAGGGGCTTTCCTCAAGCATCGGGAAATGCCTTGAATAGTAATTCGTTTTATGTATCCGGGTCAAGAACATGTCCTAGTGAGACAAGGGCTAGTGTTGGTATCCTGCTTAGTTTTTTTTTTGTAGTTATGGGAAAATTTAATCGGCCCAACTTCTCCTTTTGCGTGCCTTTAAATTTAGCTAGTGCTATTCTTGGCTTTTTTTTCTTTGTATTTTTTTTTTTCCGCCCTTCCAAAAAAAAATTGGGTGACCAATTTATTAGAAAATTTGACGTCGTCGTGTACTATATCGGGAAAGGATAGGAATAGTCTGGACGCAACAAGCAGGCGAGGGGCGAGGAAATGATATCATTTTTGATGCCAAATGAATCCTCCCCAGAAGTGACTAGAGGAAGGTTGTATCCCCAGTTCTGTAGTTCATTTAGTTTTGATTTTGGTCAAATAAGTGTGTGGGTAGGTTAAGCCTTTAAATAGATGCCGGGGACCTTTGCCTATTTTAATAATACCGGGTAAGTACTTGGATGTTGTCCTTTCTTTTCCGCTCTTTTGATACCTCTTGCTTTTCGTACTGCTTTCGGCCCCCTGGTGCTGCCATTTCCACAGAAGGAACTCTGAACCTAAGCCATAAAATGGTCACATTTTCCCTATTAATTTTAATATCCTGAAAAGGAAACCAGGAATTCCTCGGCCAAGAACAACAAAACCTTACCCAGTTGGGCGCCTGGCAGGCACATAAAAAGGAGCACAATCAGTCCGGACCGAACGCCGTTTATTTTTCATCTCCCTTCCCCCTATCTTAGATAGCCCTCATGAGATCTGGAATGTTCCAGTTTTGTGTAACAATGGTTCCAATGTTAGATTAAACAATAAAGTGTGCGAAGTGGTGGCAACCGGCTGCTGCCTTGTGCCTCTAGGGTCTGAAAATGAAGGTGTCTGATTCTCTGAACCCAGGAGGGTATACCCGGCTGCCCCGGGATTTCTGGGTATAAAAACACGACAGATATGAGGTGCGTAATTCGCGTCCCTTGTGGGAGACCAAATGTTGTCGTCACCATCGCCGGAGCCATGGCTACCATCCATCTCACGCTGTTGAAGGCTTTCTTCGGTGACATAATGTACACAAGAGCCTTAGCAGCTCCACTTCCCCCTTTCCTTTCCAGTGCTTCTAATGCCCAAATTACTTTTTCTTATATTGAAACTGCGCTCAAAGAAGGCCCTGGGTAACAAACTCCACCATGGACGCATGGGTCCTACGAACAGGGTTGGGAGGATTTGTCTCGGGTAATCTAATAGGGCCATAATATTTGTGACAACACATTTTTAGATCTTGATAAATTAGGGTATAGGGGTTGGGTCTAAAAGACTCTGGGGAACTGGTCCGGTCAAGAACTGGGGGCTTTCCTTGTATGTGCAAACACATATGATGTATGCCAAGATTTATGCCCCCAAGGAATGGATTGTCGCCCTCAGAATAACCCAGGAATAATAATTGTGCCCAAAGTCGGTAGTACACCTTGCACCTGGCAAAACTTAATTGGGGGGGGGGGGGGAAACTCTGCAGGGTATCCATCCGGGGGACCTAGGGGCAAGGGGGGGGGGGTCTCCCGCCCAATTTTTTTTGTTCCCCGAAGTGATGTTATATCTTAATTTGCACTTCTTCTTTTTCTGGGGTAAAGTGAGAGTTTAGTAGCGTTTCTGCTGGCCTCATGTGATTTTTGGCAATCTACACTGACTAGGGAACTCTGCCCCCTCTGGGTGCTGTAAAAAAATCTTTCTGCCCTTTGCTCGGCCTGGGTCATTGGTAGTAACTTATTGTAGTACTTTTTAAACAGGCCCTTAAAAACGACCTTGAGAACGTATCCATGGGGGGGGACGTCCCATTTCGTATTTTGGGGTTCACCGGCAGCGGCTGG
>JAODAL010052659.1:0-25829 GCA_025379985.1 Phyllomedusa bahiana
TGATAACAGGGTATTTTTGTCAACAAACAACCTGTCGACACAAGATTGCTGGATTGTAATTTAAAATTTGCAAGTTGGATATATCAACACGGGTGGAATGGGTAAAATTGAAAAGAACCCTTTTAAAAAATTGTATACTGATAAAAAACGGGTTTTTGCAGCTAAAAAGAGCCTGCATTTTACTAGAAATATGTGTATCCAATAAAAGTTCAGGTTGCCCAATTCCGGGAAATATTTCAATAGCACACTTTTAATAATAAAATATTGCAGTGCAATTTTCTCACAAGTCTTGGTGAACTTTATCCCAGTGTTTTTTTTATAGATGACTTGTCTTGTTCGCCCCCGCCCCCCCCCCCCCCGTACCCCCTACTTACAGGGGTAGATGCTGCTTTCAAATTCTCTAGTAATACACAATTCTTAAAATCTCTAATCTAACAAAATTGGAAGGATCCAGCTAATAGTAGGGTTTCTCTGGGCAGAATAGCCCCAAAAATTTTCGCTGACTGTTTGGCCACGGGCAAGCCACCCTTTTCCCTATGAGATGCTGAAGACCCCTAAGCTGAACGGGAAGGGCTGTTTATGTTAAAACGGGTCATGTGATTTTTCCCACCCAAACGAAAAACCAAACCCCACCCGTCATGACGTCGACACACATCTCACCCTGCTCTATTCTGTAATTGTTTTCTGGCCCCCAAAATGAAGGGGGCCCCGAAAAGGGCGCATCTAAATTTATGCACAGATTTTAACCTTTAATTTATCCATGTCTAAATTTTTTGTCACCAAAAAAACCTTGCCATTTAAAACTTTGTCAAAAAACCCCGCTAAACACTAAGAGGACTTGGGAGCCGGGCGGCAAAATGTAGAAACTGGCGGGGTGATTCGGGGGGTCGTGCTCTGCTGGAAAAAGGCCCCAAAGAGTCTGAGGGTGTGGACCTCAAAAGGGGGGAAAGTGAATGAGGGGACAGGGGGGATGACCTGGTAGTGGAAATGTGGAGGAAAAAAATAAACCACTCCTCACCCGGGTTGTTCTAAGTCTGGGGTGTGGTGAAGTGTAGGCCACCATAGGTGAGAGCGCAAAGGAAGGGTGTCCCGGGGCTGGAGTCATGTTCTGTGGGGGGCTAGCAGGTTGGGGAGTTGGAAAAAAAGGTCATGAAACAGGGGTTTTTTGAGAAAATCTGGCTTATAAGCAACTTAAAAGGGGCAAAAAAGATGCAGCAATAGCAACAGTTAGCAAGGTTTCATGGAGGCAGAGGAGGGGGGGGATGAGCAGTGAAAAAGGGGGGGGGCCGGGGTTTGGAGAAATGTCCCCCCAAAACAAAAACAAGAAGAAAAAGAGCAGCAATGGTTAGTGATAATATGAGTGGTGTTTTGTGGGAGTAATATGGAGTGGAGGTTTTTGGGGGGGTTGAAAAGGGAAAAAGTGTGTGGGATGAGTACATAGGGTGAGGGAAGGGGAGAGGAGCTTTGTGATAAAAATGTCTGAGGGCAAGACAGGTGGGAAATATTGGCAAGACTGCAAGGAAAAGAATTTGCAAGCATGGAATTAAGGGGTATCGACGAAAAGCAGCTCTTACAAAAAAGGGGGTCCCTGCCCCTTATGCTCACTTCTGGCTCATTTCTGGGATATTTCTGAGGATTGCCACTTCTAAATTGTCACTTAGAAATTTGGCACGTGAAATTTGGCCCTCAGACCGTGGTCCACAGACCGGAGCTCTGCAACTTATACTCAACTATCAGCTAGAAAACATCTTAAAAAAAGGGAGAGAATTTAACTAATTTTACCTTAAATAAGCCAATGCTGATGTTGTACAGATGTTAATTTGGGTCCTTTTTCTACATAAAAAATTAAAATGTATTTTTTCTTCTTTCCCCTTTTATTCTATTTAGTATATCCAGCAAGAGACAGCACAGCACAGGTCTTGCTGGGGCCTGTGGTTCTCAAGCCAGATTTATATGTTCCCAGGGCTTAGTTCTTGACATAGTTACGGACGTATTTACGTCCATAAATACATCACCAACTCAGCCTAAAATAAAAAACAATTAGCTTAGAATGGCTACCAATGGGAAATCTGGACGTATGATAGTGGTCAGTATTTTTACACAACCTAAACAGGGCTGCACAGACTCTATTGGGAAGCTGCAGGAGTTATTGTACGCCTGCGCACATAACTTTGTCAGTAACTCTAACTAGATAAAACAGGTGCCTCATCTCACTCCTAACCTTCTACTCTTCAGTGTAGGTTTTGGGTATTGAGACCATTACAGGCAAAGAACAACTGCTTACAGGCAATGCATTTGTACTTTTGAGATGCTGCTGCATGTGTGGGTGCTGAGGTGAAGAGGAAGAGGGGTAGATATAGCAACAATACCCCCATACAATGATCAATGACATAATCTGATGAAATAAAGGGTATCCAAAAGTCTGCTATAGGGCCTCGGCTTCTTTTGTTACGCCACTGGTCTATAGCCTACCTGTTTAAAGCTAATCAATGAGATGGGAATGCTCCTTTAATTTATAGAGAAATTTCAATGCATCATTACTGTCTCAGTAATGGAATACAACCCCACCTCAGAATAAAGGATTGTTAAATGGCAGATGAATATGGAGCCTCATTGTGACTGGTGTATTGTGTTGCTAACCTAATTAGTATAAAAAAAAAAAAAAAACTGTCATTAGATCCCCACCATCTTCTTATCCTGTCCCATGCTACATGCCAATGCTGGTAAAATAGCTACAGAAAACAGGAAATGTCAGTGTAGATATGTTTGCCCTAGTGACTAAAATAGATGGAGGGACGCAAGCATGAATGTTTTTTGTCCCAGGTGGTCAGTGTTGTGGTGGTGTTAACCAGCACTTTCACCTCTATTTATTTATATGCTTTCTGCATGGTCTTCAGTCATAATTTTAGCACCTATTTTAAACCGCCAAAGTGTAGAACACTGATGAAAATGGTATTCTACAATAAAACAGCAAGAATAAAGATAATGATTAATTTCTAATATAACGACAAACCTTTTTATGCTCAAGAAATCGCAATCAGTCTTAGGTACCTAATAATGTCCTAATACATAATGTGGATGAAATATCTGTGTATCACACTGTTTAAGTGAAACTAAACTTTGTGATTTGCGTAGTTGAACATCTTCCTTAAGTCTCATTACATAGGAAAGTAGAGTGATTTCCATTTCTGAGATGTGATTAAACTCAAATTTAGAAGCAGGCAGTCTTGTGCTATGGCACTCTTTGAGACCATTAAATTTAATCCTTCCTTCAAACTCACTCCAGGGGTGATTTCAATTAAATTTGTTCAAAATTTATCAGTTTCCTGCATGTAGGCATAAATGATTCAAGGCCACTTACATATTCACTGAGTGGAATGCATTGAAGGGGACATACAATTGTTATAACTTTCCACAGTTCCCTCATAAATTCACTTAATATGAGCTTTCTTGATTTAAATGCTTGCCCTCCTTATATTACACAGGCAGATTTTTTATTTTTTTTTATTTCAATTTTGGGTACAGTCCTAAACCAACCAAACATTTTTTTTTGCATCCTAACAGAAGCCAGCTATCAGATCATAAAAAAAGATGTTCAGAATATTATTAAGCTGGAAGAAAAAGATTTCCCATAGGCAAAGAAAGATATTGAACTTTTTTATATACTTACCTTTCACAAGTGATTTAAATGTGTCTTCTGATAAAATAAATATTTTGGGACAATACAGTTCAAAATTATTGTCATGACCAGCGGTGTCAGTATACACCAACACCCTGGGCACGGGTTGATAGGGGGATTCTCTGGGCCCCCACAAGCATAGATTGTGTAACTCGTGGAGGTAGCCGAAGTGCAGGACAAGGACAGCAGGTACTGGTATAGGTGACAGGGCATGGCAGGTGTAACACAGGTCCAAGACAGGTAACAGATTTGGTACAACGCCAGATAGTCTGCAGGTATAACGGACTGATACATTGGCAAATACTTACAGCACATAAGCACACAGATAGCGCACAGGTAACGCAGCATAACACTAGAGACTGGAACAGCATTAGTACAGCAGAGAAGCTCTTTGTAGACAACAAAGAGCAAGGGCAGGAAGTTCCATTTAAGCAAACAAAGGTCACAGGTTAATTGACAGGTTATTGGGTACTGTTTCTTTAAATACTTGGACAGTGCCGCATGCGCCCTGGGGGTACTCCTGTGTGCACAGGACGGAAGGGAGCCAGAGGTAGCAATGGAGAATCGTAACTAACGGTGGATAGCACAGCTGGCACCGCAGTCCAAACAGAAGCCAAGACAGGTGGGTATCTAGCAGCACGAACATAGGCCACCGTGACCCCTGCACCAGGAGCCACACGGGAAACATAGCAGGTACGGGCACACCGACAGCCTATGACAGGAACCGCTGCATGAACCATGAACCATGACAGTACCCCCCCCCCCTAACGCCCTCCCCTCCATGAAAGTCTGGTACCCCAAAAAGAGCCAGGGGTAACCAGCTCTTTTTCAGTATCCCAAGAACTGTCTTCAGAGGAAATATCAGACAACCCCCAGCTAACTTCATGGACTTGGGGAACTGAAATGGGCTAAGCAGAAATAGTAGGCAGGGGGGGAGAGGTGGGCGAAAATCAGAGGTAACTTGAGAGTCCAGAGGATCTTCTTGGCCTTTAGACTCCACAGCTGTCAGAACACATGCCATTGGCAGGGAAACAGGTGGGCAGGAATGCACCAGATGGACAGGCTTGAGGCAGCGAGAATGACATTGATTGCCCCACTGGACAACCTTGCCTATTTTCCAGTCCAATGATGGGCTGTGATGTTGGAACCACAGAAGCCGCAGCAGGACTGAAATAGAAGAATCTGGGCAAGACATAGCAATAGATTTCCTCTCTGTGGTAACTTCCGACTTGGAGATACACAGATTTGGTACAGAACTAGATAGGCTCCTTCAGAATCTCCCTGTTAACCGATGTGAAACTTCTCCAGACGGGAGACAGGCACGCAGAACTTCTCCAGTAGATATGGGTGGATGAAGTTTCAGAAGAACCGGAGTCCAGAAGAGTAGGGTCTTTGAACTTGGAGCCAGAAGAAAAAACTAAGAGTGACCCATGGGGTCAAACGAGGAGCAGAAGCACCATTAATCAGGGTCACCTTGAGACCTTGGCACTTGTGTTTCCGGCGTGCAGCTGGGTGGACTGAGCAGTTTTTCAGGTAATGCTTAGTACCACTACAATACAGTTTATGCTGCGTCAGCTACTGTGTTCCTCTGGGGCTAAGTGAATATGATTCAACCTGAGGGAACTCAAGTGTCTGGTGAGGTAGACTAGGAAACTTGGGTACAAGGCACGAATGCTTGCGAGGCTAGGAGGATCTTGACTGCTGATGAAGCTCAAGCTCCCTTTTAGCAAAGCAAATGTCAATCCAGGCATCCAAAGCGATGAGGTCGTCCAGGGTTGTAGGTAGGTCACAAACAGCCAGCTTGTCCTTGAAGCAGGGGCGTAACTACCGGGATAGCAGACGAAGCAACTGCCAAGGGGCCCGGTCGCTTAGGGGGTCCGTGCCCCGGGGCAGCTGCTGTCAAGTCGGCTGCCCCGGTAATGCCACTCCTGGGCCCGCCGGCAGTGAACATAACTGTTCACTGCAGCGGGTGCAGAGCTGAGGGGCCCGGCGCATGCTACCTCTGAACACCCGGGCCCTCTGGCCCGAGCGTTCAGAGGCAGCGCTGCCTGGAGATAGCAGAGCGGAGCGCCGCCGCTCTGTTTCTTCCCCTGCCGGCTCTCTGTGATTACATGGGTGACGCGGTGACGTCACATCAACGCGCCGCCCGCGATGAGCAGAGAGGCTGCAGCGCAGCGCATCAGGGGAGTGTGGAGTGAGGTAAGTAAACTATTTCTTATTTTACCTGCCCTGCCTGCCTCTCTAAAGCCCTCCAAGCCTGCCTATCTAAAGCCCCCCGCCAAGCCTGCCTATCTAAAGCCCCCTAAACCTGCCTATATAAAGCCCCCTAAGCCTCCCTTTCTAAAGCCCCCTAAGCATGCTTATATAAAGCCCCCCAAGCCTGCCTATCTAGAGCCCCCTAAGCCTGCCTATATAGCGCCCCCTAAGCCTGCCTATGTAGTGCCCCTCTAAGCCTGCCTATATAGCTCCTATAGCCCGCCTAATGCTTGCCTACCTAGCCCCCCCTAAGCCTGCCTATATAACTCCTAAAGCCTGCCTAAAGCTTGCCTACCTAACTATATGGCCCCTATAGCCCACCTAACCCCTGTCTACCTGTATGGCTCCCTATAGCTACCTAAACCCTGCTTGCCTATATGGGGACTCTATTGCCTACCTAAACCTGGCCTATCTGGGCCCCCTATAGCCTATCTAAACCCTGCCTGTTTAAATGGACCCCATATAGCCAGGGGGGCAGGGAGGGAGGTGCTGGAAAAGTCAGGATTCTAAGATATTTGTGTCTAAATCTCCAGGGACAAGGCCGGGAGACGTCATGATGGCAGTCTGGACCGAATGCAGAACAAAAGGGAAAGTCAATGACTAGTCAGAGAAATATCACCTGTGAGTCACAAGATGTAACTACACTTTAATCACAAATGTCTACAGAGCCTGTGTACACTGCTATCTACCACTATATGGTGACTGTATGGTGGTTATGTACAGTCTGCAGAGCCTGTGTACACTGGTATATACCACTATATGGTCACTATATGGCAGTACTATTGGTCTTTGTGTACTGATCAGTAATAGTGTGGGGGTATTATTCAGTCACTTTGTGGTCATTTTCTGGCAACATGATCAGGTTCCTATGTAATAGCGTTACTGGTAATGTTGGTCTTGGTATAGTGGGATTTGTTTGGTAGCAGTATGATGGGGATATGTATGGTGAGGTATTTACCCCTTGTATTATCTAACAGCATGTCCTGGTAAATGTTTGTGGTCAGGGAGGTGGGCAAGGGGGGGGGTATGGGGCCCCATCCAAAAGTTTGCTTTGGGGCCCTGGCTTCTCTAGTTACGCCCCTGCCTTGAAGTGTCCATCGAGGCAACCCCAGAACGCAGCAATAAGGGCCTCATTGTTCCACACCATGTCTGAGGCTGGATTGCGAAACTGGAACGCATATTGGCCCACCGTAGAATCACCATGATGGAAACAGAATAACGATGATGCAGTGAAGGTATTGTACCCAGGTTGCTCAAAGATTTTTCTGAAGGCACACAGGAAGTACTGTAGATCATTTGTCTGCAGATCCCCTTTCGCCCAGAAGGGTGAGACCCAGGCCCGAGTTTCACTTGACAGCAGACTGATGATGAATGCCACCTTGGCACGGTCAGATGGAAATTGGTGAGCCAGGACCTCAAAGTGGATAGTCCATTGGTTGAGGTATCCATAACACATATGGGGGTCTCTGAAGTAATGGGCAGGCAGAGGCAGATGCAAGCTGGGACTCGTCATGACAATGGGAGGCAGAGCTACTGCAGGTGACGGAGCAGGTGTTGATGCCAGGGAAGACACAACTTCATCCAGATGGGTGGTAATGGTCTGTAGCTTCTGGAAGTGTTGCACCAGGTGGAAGCTCCTGCGCATACAGGACGCTATGGTGCCAGAGGGAGCAACAGCAAATTGTAACTGCTGGCAGATGCTGGCACCACAGTACAGACAGGAGCCGGGACAAGTGAGTATCTAGCAGTGGGGACACAAGCCGCCATGACCCCTGCACTGGGATCTGCAGCAGAAACATGGCAGCGACCGTGGCGTGAACCGTGACAATTATCTTAAAAAGAAAACTATATTTGGATATGTTATAAGACATACTGTAAATAACTGTTCATACACAATAGCATTTCCAGAGAGGACCTCATGAATATAGTTAACTGATTTGAGATAAATTTATGTTTTGGACAATCCGGATTTGAATGAATCCTACAGAAACCAACATCTTGATACTTGTCACTTTGTGAGATTCAATAAAGTTTTTCAGCGGTGATCACAGTGCTCTCTGGCCCACTTAACAGCCTGTCTCAGCCTTAAAATTCACTATTTTCACATTATTTTGGAATCTGTCACATATTTTTTGAGCAAATTTGTGGCACATCATTGTGACACAGTACTAGTAGCAATGTTACTTTCAGGGTGCAGTATAAATCTGACAAGGAGTATAAGAAACACAAAGATGGAAAATTCGAAAGCTTTTATTAGGACCTGGGCTGAAATGGAAACCCATAAGCATCCCATGATCACATGGTAGGGACACCAATGTGGTGACAGAGGTAGCTCATTTGCTCTGTAAACTACTTAGGTGCCATGGTCACTATTGACAGTTGGTTGTAAGGGATTACATTTCTGGGATTTTAGGTTTCTCCAATCCTGGCTATTAGAGCAGGACACCAGGTGTTATAATACAGCAGAGCTCCCACTCCACCATAGCCTAAGGCCCCTTACTGACCACAAAGGTGTGTTAAGACCATCACTATGGGATTATGTTTGATTTTGTCATGAAAAGAACTGTGTGTGTGCATTTCTTGCTGATCCATCAGCGTCTTTCACCAGTAGCCCTCTCACAATGTAACCTACATCCCATGGAAGTAACCACCCTGCACACAAGGAGCAACATGTATGATAGGGTTTTTCACCCTTTTTCTGACGTACAATGCACGTAACTGAGACATCTACGATGTCTAATGCGCCTAACTTATGTGTTAGGTGCATTGTTTGTAAAACTCTACACTTTCGAATGTGCTGAACATGAAGGGGTGTTCGGGGGGCCTTCTGGGGGTGTGTTGCACCACACTCATAATATTAGACACATATATGAATGGGGTTTGGCAAAACTAGGCGCATTACTACTGCTACAGGCAGTCCTATCTCAATGTGGTCTGCCTGAGCCTGAAGCGTTAAAGTGAAGCTAGATTTGCTGTAAGGGGCAAAAATGTCCAATATTTCTCAACTTACATCAGTACAATAATAAATAGTAATTTATCATAATTATCAAACTGTATAAAATGTAATTATTTCAATTTAATGAAAAATGTGATCACATAAAATTAATATAAAAATATATAATGTCCCCAAATTATAAAAATATCTCCTATAAAATGTATTTAAAAGTCATAGAATGTAAAACTAATTTTATATTAAAAAACTCATTGATTATGTTGTTCAGATTTTTATATTTAAAATTTTTACTATATTAAATTTGAAATTAATTTTTGCTGCTCTCACGCTTCATTCTGCATACAGCAAGAGCCAGCACACCACAGGTCTGGGTGGGACCTGTGGTCCTCCAAGCAGGAACAGTACCATAGTTTCTATTCACTGACATGCTATTCTAATGACTTCTTTAATTTCCAGCCTGTCTATAACCTTAATACATGTTTGGTGCATTACTTATGCACCAAAGTTCTGTAATGCGCCTAACACATAGGCGAGGTGCAATGAACTTTACACACCATTTATAATCACACCCATTTGCCTGGTACTCTTCATGCTCATATGTACACCTTTGCATATAATGGTTCAAACAAAGGTTAAGATACTGTTAGTTTGAAGGTGTTGTCCAGTTGGAAGGGGAAAAAAAACACTTTACTGGTCCAAAGGGTTCTTTCTGTTCCAAACAGCCTGTGACAGCTGAGGCCTGTGATTGGCTGCTGAGTTACATCCCAATTATCATGACATCATTGACCAAAACCCTGAGAACAGAGGTCAGCACTGGAACCAAGTCAGTAGGAAAGGTGAGTCTTACCATAATGCATTGCCTACATTTCCTAAATCCCTATTTATCCTATTGACCTGTGGAATTGCTAAGCTAAAATTGTCATTTAAAAAATAAAACACAATTGTAATGTTCTGTAGAAAGGTGACTGTAGATGTGTATCTGATGTATTACAGTTACAAACCATCATTTCTGGTATCTTTTTCTTTCCTTTTATTATTTTTCTAAAATTACTTTTTCTTTACACAGTTGAAACCAGAAGTTTACATACACTATATAAAAGGACACATGAAATGTCTTAAAAAATTCTTCCTCTCGTTATTCTGGCATTTGGCAAATATAAATAATTTTGGTAATCCTAATTGACCTAAAATAGGTAACGTTTATTCTGATTTCATTTCATATTGGGAGAAAACCAGGCATTTGTGTCTTTTTAAATAGTGTACGTAGACTTCTGGTTTCAGCTGTAGTTGTGCTAAGTATATCAGCTCTTCTTAGTTTGGAAGCTGAGGAGCTGTACTGTGTTGTATTAACAAATCAAATGTTTCCCTATGTAGCTCCCCCGTCCCTCACACAGCATGAGATGTAAACACAGATGCAGGCAAAGAAACTATAACATAATTTTCTTCCTCCCTCTCTGTGTCTTCAGTTTTTGCATTACTAAAAACTGGTTGACTCCCAAAACCTCTCCAATGGACTATAACCCTGCAATTGTGCAAGATAATGGAGCTGCCTCACCACTTGGAATCAAGTATTTTCTTGACCACAAATTCAGGATGACCATGAACAAAAACAGGTAGGGCCTATGTACAGCCTTCTTCAAAGGAGAAAAGGCCTTGAAAAGGGAACAATGGAAGGTCCTGGGAATTCTTATATTCTCAGGTAAATCCTCCCTGAAGGAGACCGGATTTATCTAATGTGAAATCTTAAAGTGACCAATAAATCAGAGACCCAACTTGCCACATGGTTGTTTTAACTTTATGGTTTTGGTGGGCAACCATACCATGTCTCCCACCTTAAACTTGTGTGAACTGCAGTGGACATCAGCCTAACATTTGGCAGAAAGAGCAGCAAGGTCTACAGTCCTATTAACCTTACTTCATACTAACTTCAGCATCCTTACCTTCTGTCTAAGTAATGAAACTTCAAAACCAAAACTAGTAGAGAATAAAGTCACTTTTGGATGAAAACCATAACTGCAGAAAAAGGAAGAAACATTACAATGCCTTAAGGTTTTTGGAACCTGGCTGGAAGGAAATAACAATATCAAACCTGGAAAAAAAAAACTGGGCCCATCTAGCCTGCCTGGGATTGAGTCCTATAGCTGACTCAATATACAAGAGATTCTTATGTCTGTATTGACAAAAACTGGAATCTTTGCTTCATCCAACCAATGTCTCCATTCCTGAAAAGTCCACTGAATAACCAACAATTCCTGATTACTAATGTTATAATTTAATTCTGCAGAAAAAGGCTTAAAGGTGCAACTTTTGGTCCTGAGGACATTGCTATGAAAGTACTGCACCTGCTTCTACATCTGAAATATCTATTGTAATAATAAATAGTAACTCAACATCAGTGGGCCTCAAAACAGGACCAGAGGAAAACATCCCCTTAAGGGTAGAGAAAGACTTAAAGGGGTATTCTCGTTCCATCATTTGGCAGCCATTTATACTGGTTGCTAAGCATAGCTTATGAAATGGATGGGTGTGTTTCTCCTCCCAGCAGGGAGTATCTTCTCTCTCTGCAGACAAAGTGTGCACATGAGAATTCCTTCTTTGTGAGCCGGGGGAAGGGAAAGGTTCTCAGCTGTCGTTGGAAGGGAAAAGCTAAGTGTAACGCCATAGTGAATATCAATAATTTCTCGCTCTCTCTACATACTTTGTAATTAGAATGGACATTTGACATACAGGATTCTTGGAAAGATGGGTGACTTTTTTTCGTTGTCTCTCTCACACAGTGATATATCCTGCATATTATTACACCTCTGACCTCTAAAGATCTGCAGAACAAAACTATACGCTTTATCTGTTTGTGTTTACATGGGACTGCACATGATCTCTCTCTGCTGCAGGACCTCTGATCACTGTCAGTGTCCAACCCTGCACGCATACGTCTCACCTACCACTTTGCTGTCAGTGTCCAACCCCGCATGCATACGTCTCACCTACCATTGATTGCTGCCAGTGACCAACCTCGCACGCATACGTCACACCTACCACTAATAGCTCAGTGACCAACCCCGCATGCATACGTCTCACCTACCACTGCTTGCTGTCAGTGACCAACCCCACACGCATACGCCTCACCTACCACTGACTGCTGTCAGTGACCAACCCCACACGCATACGTCTCACCTACCACTGCTTGCTGTCCCTTTATAACCCCGCAAAACATTTTTTCACCTACCCTGCTTGCTGTCAGTTTACCAACCCCCCACGCATATGTTTTTTTCCCCAATTTTTTTTCCAAATGAATTGGGTGTTTAATGACAATTTTCTCTTTCTTTCTCTCTCTCTCTTCCCTCCTTTTTCTATCTCTTCAACCGTGGGACACTTTTCCCCTTGGGCGCTCCCGGCCACGACCTGTTTCCTGAAACTTTCCCCGAACTTTCAAATTCCCAAACATAAACAAACAGGGGCCCCTTCTCCTTAACCATTGCAAATTTGCCCTTTTGGTAACCAAAAAGGGAAGGGTGCTTACATTTTTTGGGCCCTCCCTTTTTAACTATGATCTTTGTTTTTGAGAAAAAACCCCCTTTAAAGTAGCCTGGGCCCCAAAACCCGCAAAAATGCCCTTAAAGGAACCCCAGAAAAAAATTCGCAATAAGAAAAAAAACTATTTTAAAAAAACAAAATTTTTCCCGTGCTTCTTTCGCTAGGCTCTTGCCATTCAAATGCTGGCACATTTCTGACATTGTTCCCCCTTGTGACATTTTCAACGTTTAAGAAACCCCAAAAAGATTGTCTCCAGTTGGTCAACGAGCCCTGGGATCAAAATTCCCGGGATTCTAAAGTTTAAAATTTTTTGGGTTGGGAAGGAAAATTGGGTCACTTTTTTATTTGGAATGTTGATCCAAAGGGGGGTGGACACCCCGTAACCCCTATTTATTTTGAGGCCTTGGGTCGTTTCAGGGTAAACTTTTTTTTTAAAAAGGGCCTTTACTATTGGTTTTTTTTTTTTACAGCGGCATGAACCCCAAAAACCGCACAAAAATTCCCCCTTATGGAACCTAAAAATAAAAAATGCCGGAAGGGAAAAAATTTTTTAAAAACCCAAAATTTTAGTTTAACAGGCATTGGGCCCATCCCCGTTTCCTTTTCCCCCCAGCATGACCCAAAACCCCAAAAAGATGCCCTTTGGATCCTCAAATAAAAAAGTCCCAAAAGAAATAAGTTTTAAATCATATTTAGTAAAACAAGACATTGCACTCTGTCCTTTACCGCTTGCTAAAAAACCCAAGATGCCCTTATGGACCCTCAAATAAAAAGTGCTGGAAGAAAAAAAGTATTTGAATCACTTTAGTGAACAAAAACATTGATACCCCTGCCCTTTTCCCCGAGCCTGACCCAAAACCTAAAGTTTCCCTTATGGATCTCGGATAAAAAGTTTTTGGAAAAAAATAATAAACCCACTTTTTTTGGAACAGGACATTGACTACCCCTGTATTTCCCCACGCCTGCCCCCCAAACCTGCCAGTCCCCTTATAACCCTCGAATAAAAATTTGCACAAGAAATTGACTATTTCAAAAAAAGATTTTCTTGCCATACTGATGGCTGCTAGGGTTACTTCCCAATTTAAACGCCCCCTTTGCTGAGTTGTTCCACAGTGAATTTAAAAAAGTGAAGAAATGCAATACATGTCTCAGTTGTTCAATGACCCTTAAATTCCTGCATTCTATGTCAAATTAAGGGGGGTTGAAGGAAATTTCTGACTTTGAATTTGGACGTGGATAAAGGAGGGTGGGACACTTAGTAATTGCTGTTACAATTTTGATTGCTTGAGGCTATTGTGAAATTTGAAATCAGTATGTGGAAATAAGCTTTTTTTCAATACAACTGTAGATATTGGTGTCTTTTACTGTGAACCTGACCTAAAAACAGCAAAAAAGACCTTGCTGACCATCGGAATAAAAATCGCCAGAAAAAAAGGTCTATTTCAAATCATGAGTTTTCTGAATAGGATATTGGACTATACGACTGTTTTTAAAGCAGCATGACCCTAATACAGACATAATGCCCGTATGCACACTCCCAATAAAATTCTGCACAAAGAGATGAAGACGGTTGACGGGGAGGTCTAGATGAAGCAGCAATGCTGTCAGTCAGGCTGAAGCAGTGTGCGAATGCCGGAAGTGTCAGCTAAGACCTCGAACCTTCCTCAGAAGGCCCTTTTCCTTGGCTTTTTTCTTCCTCTCATTTTCCAGGACGTGCTGAAGGAAACTCTCTCTGCTCTTGGGGTGGCGAATGTGCTCCACACGAAAGTTCTTGTGGAAAGGGTTTTACAATTGATGTGCCTTGTTCACATTTATACAACAGCATGCTGTTTAACATTGTATATCCTGCCAGTCTTGCCTGATTAGCATTTATGTGGCATGCCTTTTTATATGGTGCCCATACCATAATGGGCACATGTAGCCCTTCTTGTTGATGCGCCTGTATGTTGGACAAAAGGGCAGAGGGCCCATCTGACTGGGAAGTTATGCCTTTTTTGCATTCTGCAAAAACTTTCAACAGTAGCCTGACCCAAAACCAGCCAGAAATGCCTTATGGACCAGAGAATAAAATTATCAGGAACAAATGAGTATTTGAGCCAAAATTTATTTGAATAGAACCTTGAATATCGCTGTCTTTTCCAGCTGCATAAAATTATCAAGAATAAAACATTTAAAAAAAACAATATTTTTTGGAATAGGACCTGAATTATAGCTGTTTTTACAGCACCATGAACCCAAAAGATGGAAAAAAAAAGGACCTTTCTGCGACATTCTAAAAAAAATTGTGAAGAAGAAATGCCTGTTAGAACATTTTTTTTTAACAATAGGACTATTTGTTGAGCGATTATTATGACAATAGTTGAAATCCGCACGTTAATTTAGGTTGATCAGGACTTTTTAGATTATCGCGATTAGATTAAGGTTAAAATCTGTGCATATCTATTTATATTGCGCCATTTTCGAGCGCCTTCTGTCATTTCTGGCGGCCAGCAAATTCTGCTTTACAGAATAGAGCAGGGTGAGATGTGTGTGCGACGTCATGACTGGAGTGTGTATGTTTGACGATTGGCTGGAAAAAATCACATGACCTCGTTTTTAATAGAACAGCCCTTCCTGTTCATGATCAGTGTGTGTCAGGTTCTTAGCAGTATGACGTGCGCTCTGCCTTGTGCAAACAGCTAGCGAAAATTTTTTTAATTTGTTCACAGAGACAGACTCTTCTTTTTGCTGTGATCATTAGAAACTTAGTTAGATCAGGAATGTTTGCAGTTTTTAGGTAGTTAGACAGAGAAATTTTAATGGAGCGAGACATATACGCTGTAAAGTCCAACTGGGGGCAGGGGGGGGGTTGGGGGGGGGGGGAGGGTTGAGGACGCGGGCGAAAACCCACAGACAAGATCTATTAAAGGTTATGGATATAGTACAGCCAAAACTTTGTTTTAGACATTGCATTGCCTATTTATTTGGATAAAGATTCTTTTCTATTAAACGGCAGGTTTATTTGTTAGGTGCAAAAACTCCCCACTGTTATTATCAAGTATACATTTCAGATTAGGTGTTCTTTTTCCAATTTTGCCCAGTTCGAGCTTTGTTGATATAGCACCTTGCAGTTATATTTGATCAGCAATTTTGTAGTCACCACAGGTTGATGGTGCCAAAAATTACCTTTTATTAATCCCGTATACATTTCTTCAGATACGTGTTTTTTTTTCACTTTGGGCAGGCCAGCTTTGGTTTTGATAGAGCCAACTTGCAGTTAAATTTGCATCCAACAACTTTGTAGTCACCACAGGTGTACTGATAGGTGCCAAAAATACCTCTTGATTATCCGTATACATTTCAGATAGGTGTTTTTTTTTCACTTTGGGCGACGTCATGCTTTATTGATAGAGATACTTTGCAGTTAAATTTGAATACAGCAATTTTGTAGTCACCAACAGGTGAATTGATAGGTGCCAAACAAAAGAGAAGAATAGGAATAGGTGCCAAAAATACCTTTTATTATCCCGTATACATTTCAGATACGTGTTTTTTTTCAACTTCTGGTGAAGGCAGTTTGTTGATAGAGCACCTTGCAGTTAAATTTGATCCAGCAAACTCTTGTTGTTCACCTAAAGGTGTAATGTTAGGTGCCAAATTACCTTTTATTATCAGTTACATTTCAGACGTGTTTTTTGTTTTTTTCACTTTTGGTAAAAGTCATGCTTGTTGATAGCATCTACTTTGCAGTTAAATTTGAATACAGCAATTTTCTGTTGTACCTCAGGTGATTGATAGATGCCAAAAAAATAACCTTTTATTATCCGTTTACATTTAAGATACATCGTTTTTTTCACTTTGGCGCCAGGCCAGCTTTATTGATAGTGCCACTTGGCAGTTAATTTGAATCAAGCAACTTTATAGTCACCACAGGTGTACTGATAGGTGCCAAAATACCTTTTATTAAAATCCGTTATACATTTTCAGGAAGGTGTTTCTTTACACTTTTGGTCAGTCAAGCTCTTGTGATTGATCACTTTGCAGTTAAATTTGGAATACTGCAATTTTGTATCGTCCACCACCAGGTGAATTGATAGTTGCCCACAAAATTACCGTTTTTAATCCGTATAACATTTCAGGACATGTATTTTTTTCACCTTTTGGTCAGTCAAGATTTTTTGATAGAGCTACTTTGCATTTAAATTTGAATACAGCAATTCTGTAGTCACACAGGTGAATTGATAGGTGCCAAAAATAACCCGTTTATTATCCGTTATTTACATGTCAGACAGGTGTTTTTTTCACTTTTGGTCAGTCAAGCTTTGTTGATATAGGTACCTAGCACTTAATTTCAATCCAGCAATTTTGTTTTGATTTGAAGGATGTGAGAATAGCTGTGATTTTGCGTCTTTTTAATAAGGAGGACTTTTTCCAAAACTCTTCCAAACCTTCTCAATTTTTATTCTTCTGAACATGGAGCGAAATTCAGGATGGTAAGTGAACAAATGAGGGTGGGTGGACAATGGAGTAGTGGTACGCCAAGAGAAGGTGCCGCCTTTCAGTGATGGCGACAACACGCATGCAGCGGGATCGTCAGTTGCAGGACCGTCAGGCCTATCATCGCTGGGTCAGGCCCTGTGAATTAGTATCGGAACAGCGTCGCCAATCTGTTTTCAGTGGTTATGAACCTGCATCCAGCCAAGTCTTACCTCCTCGTACCCTCAGTCACGGCCACAAATTGTCGTCAACTGCATCATCAGCATCCGTCCAACATGAAGCAGCCCAAATGTCAACTCGTGTACCCACCACTGTGGGATAATCCATTTTTGACGACCTCTTTGATGACTAATGCGGTTGGGGTCAGAAGGCATGTTAAGATCAAGAGGCCAAAAGAATGATGATTTTCTTGCTCTGACGGACAGTTACTGATACATCAGTGGAGGAGAAGGAAGCCGGTCAATCGGCAAAATCCCGGGGTGGTCGGACAACGCCTTGCAGTACCTCTTGCATGTAGCCCGCCAGCTCCTGGATGCAGAATGTCAGGGACGACCAATGTCACCTGTGTTGATGATGATATGACGATTTGCGGATTCCAACGTGGTCTTTCTGCAGAATTTGCTTGCGAGCGCTTCAATCACTGGAAGAGGAGGAAGAAGTCTGGCGGTCTGTGTCAGTACGGGTCCCGCCTCAAAAAATGGAGGGAGACCAGGCGCATCAGAAGTATGTCTGATATGATTCCGCCAGCCACGGTCAGCGGAACCCCGCTTCCTCGCTTATCGCCGTCAAAAAGGTCCAGGAACCTCTCAAGCCTTGGCCCTCTTTGATGCAAGCCTCTGATCACCCCATCATGTCATAGCCGCCTTTTCCGTAAACGCATAAGTAGAGCAAGAGTAAGAATCTTAGGTGTTTATACCACCCACCAACATGTTTCTAGTCACAAGCAGCGAATGCATGAGTTGAAATGGAGGCATACACTTGGCCAAAAAAGGACAGACCGACGCCGGGCCCCAACCACTGTCACACCCTCTATCTCCGCATCCTCCTCCTCCGCCACCATCAGGTTCACTCAGCTGCCCATGTTTCAGAGGATTGATCAGGGATCAGCTTCCCGCTTCAGCCTTTCCACCGTCGCCCGAGTACAGAGTTCCATAGCACCACCAGAGACCCATCCTACCCCTTCACTGTCCACCAGTTTGACGACCAGCACGACGGTACAGCGGCCAAGTCTATGCAGCCAGACTTCTGTCTTCCAGGTTTGGGTGCAGAAGAAACACTTTAAACCAACCATCCCAAAGCCTAAAGCCTGTATGTCGGCATTGCTCCAGGATTTTGGCTTTGGAAATGTGCCTTTTCAGTCTGGTGGTACAATGATGGGTTCCTGCCTCGTCATGGCCCTTGAATGCACTAACCAGATGCCGCAGCAGGTTTTCTTTGCAAGAAAAGCCATCCCTGCCTCTGGCCAGCCACGTGTCATCTAAAATTCAAGCGCGTTGTCTGCATCTTGGACCAAAGTCAATGATGACTACGACAATGGTCTAGTTAGACGGCGAAGGCCGCTTATATCTCTGTGACAGCTCACTGGGGTCGAGCTGGGTGGATGTTCCCTGGGGGTGACAGTGGCTCTCAGGCTCGGCGGCAGCTCTTCAAAAAACCGCAGGGATGGTGCAGGGTTCTTACCCAAGGTCCTCTGGTGGCATCACGTGACCAGAGAAACCAGGCCGTGTGGAAATTAACCCAACAATTGAAATTAAATTCTGTCCTTGGAGGGGAACCCGTTCCACCCCACAAAAAAAAAGGTTCAGAAGGCTTGTGGAAAGGCTCTTCCGACCAACGGAGAAGCCGGAGGCGCTGGGGGTGACAAAGACCTTGTGCAGGCAAGGTCGCCTGTGTCGATATTACGGGCGACATCTGTGGCCGCACCTTAAGATCAGGTAGGGCTGGAGCACGATATTCTAGCTGGACACTATGTCATGAAACTTGTCATCCAGGAAATTTCTAAAGAGCTTCCCGGTCTGGGATGTCCTGCTGAGGACGGGTAGGCTCCGAGGTCTCGAGTTCGACATCGCGTCACACCCTGCTGCGTCCGCATGGGCTGGTTGCACGCGTCAGCTCGGCATCACGGTCACCGTCTCATGTTGCACGTGGCAACACGCTGATAATTTCCACCCTCCACATTCTCCTGCGTTTGTGCGCAGCAGCGCAATGCCATTAAGCAGTATGAAGTGGACACATGGCCGACAAAGCGCGGTGCGGACTCGGTGGTGTTGAGCACGAGAGGGGAGGCAGGTGAAGTGCTATGCACATCCTTGCCAGTTTGAAGAAGCCACTAAATGGTCCGTGCGGATGATGCCTTGTCCAGCTGGAGCATTGTTGTGATTTTGTTCTGGAACGATGTTTGGGGACAACTCTGAAACAAACAGTGTCCCGCCAGAGAGGAAGAGGAGACGGACACAGATGCGGACTCGGAGCCACTTCTCTCCGTCCGAATCCACAGCGCCCCACAGTTTCTCCAACTTTTATACGGTCTTCTTTAGGACCAGTGGTCACGGGGTCCAGGGCTCAGTGGCAATGGCAGGCGATCAGCTCTCAAGGGTGCAGCATCTCAAGGCAAGTCAGGGCTGTGTTGAAGCTTTGCCGGAGGAGAGCAGAGGAGGAGGAGAGGTATTCCAAGGACACAACAGGTATCGACGTCCCTTGCATTGGAAAAGAGGTTGGCACAATGTGTGCGCACAATGAGGCGGGAGGAGGAGATGAGGAAGACAGTTTGATAGTGCCCCTCGACATACAGACGGCTGGGGAACATCAAGGCTCCAATATTCACATGAGTGCTTGGATCTCCATTTTCTCCAACATGATCCCTCGCATTAAGGCCATCAAATGAACAAACAGTACTGGGTGGCACCCTCCTGGATCCAACGGTACAAAACAAAAATCAGAACTGTCACTATCACCCACCACAATTAGAGTGTAAATGAAGGAAATGGAGACCATGCAGATTGATCAACTGGAGACAATCTGTTGGTCTGCTTCACATTCTCAATGTCAATGGGTGGTGGAACCGGGAATAAAAAAACTTCAATCAGCAACGTGACAGCAGTAGGAGACTGCCAAGCAGACGTAGCGCAGCAAGCAGCAGCAGGCAAGGTGCTGAAGCCTAATGGGTGACCACTGGCAATCTTTATTTACAACCTCACAAACGCATGCCAAGCAGGGCACAAATCCAACACACAGAGACCAGCTTAATTCATGGTGACGACTATCTGCGTCTCATCACCATCTGTTTTTGTATGTGTTCCGGACCAATAGACTTCTGGGTTTCCAAAATGGACGAATGGACCGAGATTCGACTCGCACGCCAATAGAGGTGTTGTCCTGCCCAGCAGCCAGCGTCTATTGAGTGGACCTTCAGCACCAGTGGAGGAGTCATTACAGTCTAAAACGCATCTCCGGCTTTCCAAGATTAATGTGGATCGTTTGACTTTCATCATGATGAGATCAGAGATGGATCTCTGATGTTGTTGTGGCCCACCATTGCCGAGTGTAAAAAGATTTGTTGCCGCGTCTACTTCAACATTCCCTCTTCAGACGTAATGGTATCTTGAACAAATTTTTTTTTAATATGATCATTTCTTTACTGCAATTTTTATTCTCTTTTCCCAAACAGTTCATTTTGCTGGTTTTGCTGTTGGGAGGACTGTCAAAAGGACAGCAAGGTATCATGACAAACACAGTCTATTCCATTTACTCACTTTATCTCTAGAAGTTTTCGCTTTGTCAATGGTTTTGAGGTCATGTTGCTGTGAAAATACAGCTATAATTATGGTCCTTTGGACAGAAATGTGGCTTCTAAGTTGGGCTTTTCTCCATCACGCAATTTTTAATATTGTGGCTGAGAAATCATATTTTTATATTTTTGGGGGTATGTTTGCTAGTGTGATACAGCTATAATTAAGGTCCTTTGGATACAGAAATGTGGCTTTAAAGTGGCATTTCTCCCATCACAATTTTTAATTGTGGCTGGGAAGTCATATTTATTAATTTTTGGGGGTCATGTGGCTGTGAGATACCAGTATAATCATGGTCCTTTGGAACAGAAATGTGTCTTATAAGTGGCATTTTCCCCTCACAATTTTTAACAGTGGCTGAGAGTCATTTTTAGTATTTTTTGGGGGTCGGTTGCTGTGTGATTCAGCAATAATCATGGTCCTTTTGAACAGGAAATGTGGCTTTTAAGTGGCATTTCTCCCTTCACAATTTTTTACAGTGGCTGAGAAGTCATTTTTTATAATTTTTTGGGTCATGCTACTTGAATGCAGCAATACTCCAGGTCTATTCTAAAAAATTTTGTTTCTAAAGAAATTTGTTTTCACAATGTCAAACGTGCTCAAGGGTCATTGTTTTGATTTTTTGGGGCTTTTTGCTGTGACATGCAGCTATACTAAAGGCCCCAATTATAAAAAAATTGTTTCTAACAGGACATTTGTTCTTCACAATGTCCAAGTGGCTCAAAGGTCATGCTTTGAATTTTGGGGCTTTTTGCTGTGACATGCAGCTATACTACAGGTCCTATTATTAAAAAACAAATGTTGTTTCTAAACAGAAATTTGTTCTTCACAATTGTCAAAAAGTGGCTCATGGGTCTGTTTTGAATTTTTTTTGGGGGGTATTTTTTATTAATTTATTTTCTGCTGTGAAATGCAAGTAGGACTTACAGGTCCTATTGTAAAAAAATTGTTTCTAACAGTCTTTTGTTCTTCACAATTGTAAAGAGTGCTCAAGGGTGATAGTGCTGTCAGAACCGGAATAGGTTGGACACTGTTTAATGGACACATATTGCAAAATGACTTGTTTTTGCTAGATCTTTTAACCATAGCTAGCAATACCTGTATTGAGAAACCCATTACATACAATTAAAAGAGAAACAAGACATGTGGGATTCCATCCTATTTAAAAATGTGTTTTCTTGATTTAAACTACTAAAAAATTGGTTGTACAAAATAGCTGGTAAAAAAAATTCTCTGAATTGTTATAAGGGAGGGGTACAGAAGGAATTGACCAGATGTAGGTTATTCAGAGGACATGGAGTATGGAGCATGAGACAGAGAAACCAACGTACTGAGTCAATTTCATCAGGCTTGTTGAGTAAATTGAGAAAAGAATGACCATAGAAAAGGGCACATGGTGGAACAGGAGCGTAACTCACCATGTATTTCCCAAGTGAACGCTACAATGGTCCACACTCATACAGAGGGGCAAGCGCTACCTGGTCTGACTGTGTATTGAGGAAGACTGGTGGTTCTTTACCTCCACACTTACGCTCCGCCACTCTCCATCAGCAGACTGCTTTCGTTGCTGCATATAAGGGCATTTTTCCGTGTTAATAGATGACGGGTGCCTGCCTGGGCTCTCACCGCACCCACTGTAATCTGGCCTGGCAGTGACTGCGTGTAATAGATGAAGATGCTAGCCTGGGCATCACACGCCACCACTCTGTAAGTCTGGACCCTGGCGGCTGCGACCTCCGTGTTAACAGATGGCTGACGTCAGCAATGGCATCACCGTTAGGGGCAATCAGGGAGAGCTTCAAATTTCTCTAAAAAAATCAGATTTTGAACAAAGGTTGATTTCTGTGAGGTTAAGTAGTGTCAAAAAATGGCCAGGGCTGGACACAATTGCACAATTGAGGTCTTTAAAATTTTTAGGGGCTGTAGTCACTATGGGGTCGCATCATTTATCTCCAGGGGGTCTGTCCCTAAATCACTGAAGATGATTTGGTAGAAAAATGAAACCATTGAATTGATTGGCTGTAATGACTCTCAGAAAGCCTGACGGGAATTGTACTTCTCAAACTAGAAGTGTTTTGGGGATTGATTAGGAAATTTGAATTACTTATGGGGTGTGCGGAAGAATTAACACATCTACCGTGTACAAAATACCTTTAAAAACTGCAGGGAGGGGTGTATGTTGTATGTTATCACACTTGAAAATAAGCAAAATGATAATAATGTAAAAACTTAAATTAAAACTTCCCTAAATAAATTCTGTTAACAATTGTCAGTTACCAAAAAATATTCTTAATGACAGTCACTGTACAAAATATTGCATAGTGCCACCCCCCACCACCCCAAATTTGTAATCTGTGGGTCAAACAGGTTCAGGGGTCATTCTGCAGTACAGGACATATATAGTCAATGTCCAGTGAAACTAAAATGATGGTGAGGGGACTCCTTTTTTCCGGCACTTTTTTAAATGTGGGGCTCATGCAGGTTTGGGGCTCATGCTGTGGACCAGACAGGTATAGTCAATGTCAGTTCACACCTAAAATGGTGGTTCAAAGGACTCCTTTTTCCGCACTTTTAAATCTCTGTGGGTCAGACAGGTTTAATGGTCATACTGTGATACAGAACAGGTATAGTAATGTCCCAGTTTCAACTAAAATGTGGTTGAAAGACTCCCTTTTCCCAGCACTTTTTATCTGTGGTCAGACAGGGTTTAATGGTCTTTTTCCCCCCCCCCCCCCCCCCCCCCCCCCCCCCCCCCCCCCCCCCCCCCCCCCCCCCCCCCCCCCCCCCCCCCCCCCCCCCCCCCCCCCCCCCCCCCCCCCCACCCCCCACCCCCCCCCCCCCCCCCCTTTTTTTTATTTTTTCCCCCCCCCTTCCCCCCCCCTCCCCCCCCCCCCCACCCCCCCCCCCCCCCCCCCCCTCCCCCCCCCCCCCCCCCCCCCCCTTACTGCGGTACAGGAAAAGATATAGTTAATGTCCAGTTAATTAAAATGGTGGTTGAAGACTCCTTTTTACGGCAACTTTTAATCTGGGGTCATGCAGGTTTGGGCTCAGGCTGCTGTTCAAGGACTGGATATTCAATGTTCTCAAGTTCATAGTAAAATGTATGGTTCAAACATACTGCTTCTGGCACTTTTTAATTTGTAGGGTCATGCAGGTTTAAGGGTCATGCTCGTGGTACAAGTCAGGGATAGTGAATGGTTCTGGTGTAGTTTTTTTCTGTTGCTTTTTTAACCTAAGTGTGTTGCCTAAGATGTGCCTAGTATTCAATTGGAATGTTGTGGATAGCGGCTTTATTCCAGCTTCTCCATCCTGTTTGGGTGTAAGAATGAAGGTGTTGTTCACTCTCCATAGACTTTAATGGTCATCGGCGATTAATCTATTATCGACTATCGGATACTTATTGATAATTGCTGCGTTTTTTTGTTTCTTTTTTTTACGTGACCCATTCTTTTCAAGAGGAATGTGAGTAGACCGCCTTCTAATAGGTGACTTCGGGCAACTGGGGAACGAAAATTCACAGAGATCCACACCTTATTATCTTGTTAAAAGTCAATCGATCCACATTCTCAGGGAAAGCTGGATCGTTTGTTGTTATCATTCCCTACAGCGTGCCAAAGGTCTGCTCCGAATGACGCGGCTGTGGCAGGATAACACTTCCTGGCGTGCGTTTAAACTGGGCCATTCATCCTTTTGAAGCCCCCAGAATCAATTGGGTCCGGGGAAAACATGCCCCAAAAACATTGTGTTGACCCACAGATAGTATGGACCATACTTAAGGGTTTGTCTCTGTGTGTCTGTTTTGTGCCTGATTACGGCTTTGGAAAGGGGGTAAAAAAGGGTTACCAGGGGTCACCCATTGGGCTCTGCCACAATGCCTGCTGCGCTATGCTACTTGCCACTCTACGCTGTCACGTTGCTGACGTTGTTCCACCGTGATTTTAAAACGTAAAGCAGAGAGGGGATTTTGAGTTGATCAATGAGCCGGTCTCAAATTCTGCATTCTACTGTCAATTTGTGTGGGGGGAAAGGAAAGTCTAAATTTCGTTTTTGTAATGGGGATAAAGGAGATGGCCATCCATAATGTTCATTTTGATGGCCCTTTGATATGTGGATCATTTTGGAGGAAATGGAGCATCCAAGCATATGTGAGAGATCAGCCAGGATTTCCCAACCCAAAGGGGGTTGAGGGGCACTAAACAATCTTCCGTCTTCCCCCTCCGCCTCAAATCTGGCTAAAACCTTTCCAAAGCAGGGGCACAGTCAGTCGGTTTCCAGCCATGCCTCTCCCCTCCTCCCTTCCCCATCAGCATCAAAACAGCCCTGACTCCTCAATCTGTACCCTGAAACGCCGCCCTGCAAAAAGCCTTGGACCCCCGAAACCCCCGTCAAACGAAGGCCTATAAATTGGGAAACGCATGCCTTCTTTATCAGATGGCGAGTAAGGCTCTGTGTCCGCCAGTTGGAAAGGCAACATTTCCAAGGCCAAGAGCCTGGCAATGAGAACATTCAGGCTTTTGGTTGTGGTGAAAGCATTTCTTCTGCTCCCAAACCTGGTACACAGAAGGGTGGCTGTTAGACTGGCCGCTGTACGGCATGCAGGTCAAACTGGGGGAAGGAGAAGGGGTAGGCTGTATCTCTAGTGGTGGTGGTGGTGGTAATCGGGCAACGGGTTGGCACTTGGGGTGATCCTTTCTCATGCTGTGGGGACATGGGAGCAGAGGGGAAAGCTTGGGCTTGGAAGTGGGGAGGAGGGGAGGAACAGAGTGTGGGCCCCTGGTTTGGAAGTCCCCGGAACTGTGTGGCCTTTTTTCTCCAAGTGATCCTCTTGCTTTTGTGCTTGCTTTTGATGCATGTGCCTATTTCCCGGGTATGACATTGCCAGCGAATCTGAGGCCTGATCAAAAAGGCCAGGGTCACAGGGCCGGACCCCTTTGACGGAATAACCCGTAGCGGGGTTTTTCCACGAAACCCGGATCAGGCTGGCGGACAATCTCAGTGGACGTAGGACCCCTCTTCCCCCTTTTGAGGCCGGGCCCCCCACTGAACTACCCCCTCATCTTCCTTCTTTAAATGATGAGGCGCTCGCAAACAAAGGCTTTAGAAAAACCAGTTGGATCTGCTGTCATTAACAAACCCCTCCAAT
>JAODAL010052660.1:0-25829 GCA_025379985.1 Phyllomedusa bahiana
GACATTGTGCTGACATAGGTGTGTAATCCCCCCAGCTTTGTACTTGCTGTTATGATAATGATGATTGCTAGGACTTATGAGTCACTATGTAAACGGTACAGAGCTGCAGTTATCATTTACATGATCACACTACACAACCCAAGAGCTCTGTACTTGCTGTCATGATAATGATGATTGTTGGGACTCATGAGTCACTATATAAACTGCACAGAGCCGCACTCATCATTTTCAGGACAGCAATACACAACCCCCAGCTCTGAACAGCGGTCCTCTGCCCCCATAACTAAGTTCTGCCAGCAGGACTCACAGATAAACACACACTTTGACCCTCCCTGTAATTACTGTAATGTAATTACTTTTATTTACCTTCAAACTGCAGGCTGGCAAGAGTGAAAGCAGCCAGATTGTTCTGTGCTCAGGTCACGCCCACTACAGGGGAGTGTTCCTGTGCTTAGCCTGGCTTCAAAGCACTCCCACTGATGATAAACGTTCACTGAGGCCATTTGATCAATGAACGTCACATGGTTTGCAGGAGTTGGCGGGAAGGGAGGACAAAGCTCTTTGTCTGGTTCTCCACAGCAGGACAGGTAAATGATTTTTAATAAGTATGAATTACAAAGGTTAATATTATACAGTTATATCATAAATCAAATAAGTAGACACAGGTATTATAAATGGCAAATAACAGGTGGGGCCTTGTTACAGATTAAGCTTTGTGGTCCAGGAGCTTAAAAAGAGATTTGCATCAGCAAGGAGTACTAATAAAACCAATATTCCTGGAAAAAAAATTTTTTATATTTTTTACAGTGTTTTTTTTTAATTTTGGCATTCCTCTGCAGTTAATAATTACATAGAAAATCTTGTCTTTTTCTAGTTATGATAGTAAAGGGATAACACTCCTGAATTTCACGGCACACTGATCTCAGTTTACTGTAGGTGCTGCTTATCTACATGTAGTCTTATTACAAATACCCTGTTTCCCCGAAAATAAGACATCTCCCGAAAATAAGACATAGTGCATTTTTTATGTAATTGAGAGTTTGGCTGCTTCTGCTGATGTTTGTGATGAAATCACTACAAAATATTAATACATATTGATGTTTTGTTCAACAATAAATGTGAATTCTTGTTCTTAAAAAATAAGACATCCCCTAAAAATAAGTCTTAGTTCATCTTTAGGAGCAAAAATTAATATAAGACACTTTCTTACTTTCGGGGAAACAGGGTAACATAATGATCGTGCTATTGTTCTCTGGACAAGGGTAGATAAAGATGAGACTAGATCTCTGGACAATGACAAGAGCAGTACATAAAAAGATCATGGGTTAATCTTTTTCTGCACTGGAAAGGTTTCCAGTTTTCTTCATACTATTAGGTCCTGCTAATAATGTTTACACCTGTCAGGCCATAGTTAGCCCAGAAGATATCCAAAAAGTGATCCTTACTGCCGCTATCAGGACCCACAGAGGGACAGAGAGAGAAACCAGGAAGTCATATGCAGAGGGGAACTATAAAAAATTATGAAAAAAAGAAATCACCACACAGTTTGAAAACCGTTTCGGTATGGTTCTGGTCTGAGGCTGTCCCACGGGATCTGTGGGGACTTTATTTTTTACATAAAGTTGACAGTATGTTGCTGGTTTAGTGATATACCAAGGGATCTATGGGGAGTTTGAGTTGTTTTTTTTTTTTTTAGATTAACTTGACCTATGGTACTAGTTTCAGACTTTGAAGAGGATCTGTGGGGACCTTGTATTATTTTTTTAGATAAAGTTGTCAGTATGGCGCTGGTCTGATGCTATTTTAAGAGATGTGCGGGTATCTTGTGCCTTTTTAGATAAGGTTGTCAGTATGGCACTGGTCTGATGCTATGCCGAGGGATCTGTAAGGACCCTGAATTGTTTTTTAAGATAAAGTTGTCAGTATGGTGCTTGTTTCAGGCTATGATGAGCGATTTGAGGGGACCTTGTATCATTTCTTCGATTAAGTTGTCAGTATAGTGCTTGTTTTAGGCTATCATGCGGGATCTGTACGTTTTTAGATAAAGTTGCCAGCATAGCGCCTGTTTGAGGCTATTCCAAGACATCTCAGGGGATTTTGTATATTTTCTATTGTAAGGAATCGGTCAGGGACACACGAGAAGACACAGACAGAGTGAGGCCCTGACGCTGGTCCCAACCACTGTCTCTGCCTTTTCGGGGTACCCGACTCCTTAAAAGGTCGGCCCCAACCAGAAGACTGAACACTATACTGAATACGTGGAAACACAAGATACAGACAAAGATCACACGGAGGTTTGGGTGTACCATATTTGAGAGGGTACAACTTAAGTTGCTTGATGCGCCATGTTCTTGATTGGAGATATGAGTCCGATAGTTTCTCCAATTGGGATATAGAGAAAGAACTAGCCTCTCCTTGGCACCCATTTGCCCTATTACATACAAGGTTTGCAAAGCTCCCAGTGGAGATTAAAAAATCAGCCCTCTTGAGAGATACAATTATTGCGTGGAAAGAGGTGAGAAAGCTGTTTAAAGCTCCCTTTCTACTCTCCAAAAGGAGGACGAGTAGGGGACACCCAGAGTTCCTTCCGGGGCAAGATAGTAAGCTCATACTGGGCTTGCAGCAGAAGGGGATCAAACTAACTGGTCAACTAATACAGTAATACCCCGTTATCCAACGCTTCGGTATCCATCATTTCACAGTTACATCACCATCAATTTTGCAAAAAAACCTCGTTATCCATCGTTTTGCTTCACAGATACAACATTTCATATTCAATATCCACGAGTATACAACCATCCCTTATTCACTGCAGCTACTTTAGTTGGTGCCATAAAGCCACCTCATCTCTTACTGTATCCTGCTTACAATATTCTTTATGCCTTGTGACATTATTACACTATAATGTACTGTACAGTAGTTTTTGTTTTTCTGCCTCGTTATCCATCGTTTCGATATCCATCACACTTTTCTGGAACGCAACCCCGTTGGATAAAGGGGTATCCCTGTACATGCTAGGGAGAAAAGATGGCTTAGTCCTAGCGAGGTGATAGATCAGTTTGCCATCCCTGGAAAACACATAATGGCGATAGGCCAAGTTCTATCTTTCTGCAGGGCGCGCTTGCGTGATCCTGCCCCTGAGTCTTCGGAGAACGCATTTGATAGCATATGGCGACTCCAGCCCGCAACGTACTCTATTGCAAGCTTATACAAACTGGTTAGGGAAAAGGCACTAGGGGTATCAGAAAACGCTGTTTGCCAAGTGGAAAAAAAAAAACGGGGAATTAAGAAATAGAACAAACAACTTTCCTAAAGGGGCTGGAAAACTGTTAGGAAAAATGTGATAGGGGAAAATGGGGGGAGACTTACCTTAAAATCATGCCCCATGATATATGGGATTCAATATCCCATCAAACAGGCCAGGCATTGACAGGATCCTCGCATGCCCTAGATGCAAGATGAACAGAACGGACTTCTGGCATGCATATGGACGTGTGAGATTATACAGGAATAATGGAACAGGGTAATTAAGTTCATAGAGCAAACGTGGGGTCTGATAGTTGAAGGCTCTTACCATACCTTGCTTTTTTACAGATGAGGAGGCAACGATGCAGGAGGGGAAAGGACACAAAAAAACAACCAATCCCGGGAGCAATACAGGGTGGCCCTCCTGACCAAAGCGACTTGTTTTGCAGCACTGGCTCTCCACCATTCCCACCGCCAATAGATGCTCTTACGACAACTTTGAAGAGTTATCTCAGGTTTGATCCAGGGAAGGCAGACAAACAGAACAAAAACCTTTTTTCCCCAAAATGGCGCTCTTTTATTATAGCACATTGCACTCGAAGCGAAATTGCAGATTTGATGAAAAGCTTCAGACACACGCAGTGGTACCCCCTTTGAAGAGCTAAAGGGGCCGTTAGGCCCTTTAAAGGGGACGGGGATAAAACCCTTGATTCACATATGGAGGAGTCGAAAGCCACTTCTCTCTGTATCCTCCTCTTCTCCTAAGGGTTACCGGTTCTACTGGTGGGAAGGGAAGAGGGAGGGGAAATAAAACAAGAGACCTGGCATAAACAAGTAAGAGAACCGGGCAACACGGAGCTGGGACAAGAATGTTTTTTAAAACATAATAATAATAAAAATAGACAACAATCTATTCTACACGACCGGAAATGCATCCGTCCTGGAAATGGACATTTAGGGAACTCACCCAAAGTTGTTTCTGTTAAAACTCTTATTGCTTGGGAAAGTAAATAGCTGTACCTATCCAATTATGTATATGTCTCAGCTGAAAGAGGTTACCTTTTGAGGTTGATAATCCTTATTGTCCTATATCCATTGCTTTTATGTGGAAATGATTGAACTCGAGACGATGTAAATCCATCATAGACTTGAAAATTTATAGTGTGTAATTTTGAGCATGTTTGTTTATATCGATAATTGAAAAAATCAAATAAAATATTGTTAAAAAAAAAAAAAAAAAGATACAGACAAACAAATACAAAACACAATAAGGGAACGTCAGGCAAGCAAGGTTGGCAGCAAGCGGGCAGTGCAGTACCAAATCGAGAGACTAAGAGAAAAACGTAAAAGACAGCCAAAGTCGTTAACTGTCGGGCAAAGTTTCAGAAGCCAATCAAAGTCAGGTAACCAGAAAATCCACGAAGAGAAAAGCAAGAAAAAGATATAGGAAAGACCCAATATAACAGGCACAGGGGACAGGTAAGGGAATCCTTAAATAGGGAACTGGTGAACACAGAACAGAGATGATTGGTGGAAAGAACACAAAGCCGGATAGGGAAACAAAGCTGTCAATCAAAGAGGAACACATTAACTAAAAGTGTGCTGGAGGATTCCTGGCCACGGGCGTTGGCCAGGAATCAATTACCACACCCGGGAAGGAAGGGCTCAGTTCACACTGGGAAAAAGAAACAAAGTATTATGTTAAAACCATGGTTTTCGTCGTAACAGCCGTGGCCGGCGACCAGAAGTCGAAGCTGGGGGTCTGTCGGGCATGATCATTACACCTATGCTGAGGGATCTGTGGGAACCTTGTACATTTTTAGATTAAGTTGTCAGTATAGCACTTGTTTGAGGCTATGCTGAAGGATCTGTGATGACCTTGTACACTTTTAGATAAAGTTGCTAGTATAGCATTTGTCTAAGGCTATACCAAGGGATCTCGAGGGACTCTGTAAATTTCATTTTAGATAAAGTTGTCAGTATGGCGCTGGATTAGGGCTATGCCAGAGGATCTGTGGCTTGTATTAGTTTTTTAGATAATGTCAGTACAGCACTGGTATAAGGCTATCCTGGGGATCTGTGGAGACCCTTTTTTTTGGAAATAGTCATCAGTATGATGCTGGTCTGAGGCTATTCTGAGGGATCTGTGGGAAACTTGTAATAGCTTTTTGAGGTAATGTCAGTACAGCACTAGTATAAGGCTATCCTGATATAGTTGTCAGTATGATGCTGGTCTGAGGCTATTCTGAGGGATCTGTGATGACCTTGTACATTTTTAAATAGGGTTGCCAGTATAGCATTTGTCTGAGGCTATACCAAGGGTTTACGAGGGACTGTGTATATTTCATTTTAGATAAAGTTGTCAGAATGGCGCTGGTCTGATGCTAATTTAAGAGATGTGCAGGGATCTTGTACCTTTTTTTTTTTTTTTTTTTTTAACCATAAACTTTTTATTGGTCAGATATAAAGTAGTACAACCAGAGTACAGTATATGTCATTGTAAGACCCAAATTTCAACTTTTATCCCAAAAACAACCAGCCCACCTCCCAAATCCATCTCCAGATCAGAGCAGTAAATATCCATTACAATCACATAGCAATGCAAATTAATAACATCATTCTTGTCACAATAAAAATTGTACTGGCTGTCGGACGGCCTCCATCCCCACCACTGCCATAGACACAGTCCCAGGAACCTCTACACCGAGATCCCCAACCCCCTGCCTAACAAAATTCGGTGCAGCAAAAACCAGAAGTATCCAGCCATTTAGCCCATATTTTATTATACTTAAGTTTGGCTCCTCTCTTATAATACACCCCCCCCCTCTCCCCAGAGCAATCAGCCAGTTCACTTTATTAACAAATTCTGTGCTGACGGAGGTTCTGCCTCCAGCCACTTTGTCGCTATTAACCTCCTTGCCATAAATAAAAGTCTAGATATCGCGATTTTCTCAGCCTCTGAAACCGTTAGTCTCCTACATATCCCAAAAATACAAACCAAAAGGATTCATCTCCACTGTAATTTTAAAAATACGCTGGATCAATTGGACAATAAAAATCCAATATTTGCTCTAGTTTAGGGGAATGCCAGAACATATGCATCAGAGAGGCCGGGTGCACATGACACCTATTACACAAGGAGGCCCGAAATCCAATTTTATGCAGAAATAGAGAGTTCTGTAAAACTCGATGTATTAAAAATAATTGAGAGATTCGATGCTGTTCACTAAATTTGAAATCAAGGGTATGGTCCTCAGTATCTCCCCCCAATTATTAGGCTCAATAGGGCCAATTCTCCTTCCCACCTACTACGAAATCTATTGGGTTTCTAGAAACAAAGTTTGCCAATAAAAGTTAAAATAAAGTGGATATTATCCCCCCCTTTGTTTGAGTCTTGACCTTCTCTATTGGAATAAACTTGGCATTATCTTGTGCCTTTTTAGATAAGGTTGTCAGTATGCCGAGGGATCTGTAAGGACCCTGAATTGTTTTTTTAAGATAAAGTTGTCAGTATGGTGCTTGTTTCAGGCTATGATGAGCGATTTGAGGGGACCTTGTATTATTTCTTTGATTAAGTTGTCAGCATAGTGCTTGTTTTAGGCTATGCTGAGGGATCTGTACGTTTTTAGCTAAAGTTGCCAGCATAGCGTCTGTTTGAGGCTATTCCAAGACATCTCAGGGGACTTTGTACATTCTTTTTTTTTAGTTAAAGTTGTCCGTATGGCGCTAGTTTAAGCCTATGCTGAGGGATCTGTGGGAACCCTGCACATTTTTAGGTTAAGTTGTCAGTATAGCGCGTGTTTGAGGCTATGCTGAAGAATCTGTGATGCCCTTTAACATTTTTAGATAAAGTTGCCAGTATGGCATTTGTCTGAGGCTATACCAAGGGATCTCAAGGGACTTTATTTCATTTTAGTTAAAGTTGCCAGGATGGCGCTGGTTTAGGGCTATACCAGGGGATTGGTGGGAAGCTTGTATTTTTTAGATAATGTCAGTACAGCACTGGTATGAGGCTATCCTGAAGGACCTCTGGAGAACTTGGGCTTTTTTTTCGGATATAGTTGTCAGTATGACGCTGGTCTGAGGCTATTCTGAGGGATCCGTAAGGGCTGTGTACTTTTTTTTACATAGGCTAAACATTGGTCTAACACTATCCTAAGGGATCTGTGTGGCCCTCATACTTTTTTAGATAAAGTTGTTAGTATGGCGCTAGTCTATGTCATGGTGAAGCACTGCGAGTTTCATCTTCCCATTGCTATGGGTCACCCTGTTGTGGGATGTTGCAAGGGAGTCCCGTCATCCCTACATTGCAGGTGTATCAATTTCAAGGACAGGAACATAGTAGGTCGGGGGTCAAGCAATACTTTGACCATGGGCAGCTAGAGTCATAATTTCCGTTCACAGAAAATAAGGATATATTTGGCCTGAAGTTAGAAGCTTTGTCATCAATTATGAAGAGAATATCGTCTGTCAGAGGGTGACTGGCGGTCATTATAGAAAATGACAGTAATTAGGAGAATGGCCACATCCGGGGGACAGATAACGAGGTAGGACGGGCCCAGCTCAGATGGAATCCACATAGGAAGAGATGATGAACCCTTCAGCTTTTGGAGTTAATGATCTTCTTCCATCATAGAGATGAGATCTCAAAGGATTTTAGGAAACCATGTGCAGAAAAAAATGGGAGGGGGGGGGGGGTGCGCCCTCAAAAACGATCGTGTTTAATCAGCCCCGAGGACACGGCTCTAACTACAAGCAGGTGGAGCTGAGGAACTGGTTTCTGGGCTTCCGCTATTACACTGCAGCCAGACACAGAGGACATCGGAAGCTTTTCTTGTCATTTGTGTCACAACTTGATACTCATGACTATATCATGCTGAAAAATTGACTAGTGTTCTCCTGAAATACTCTGCACCACAGTGGGTCATGCTACTTCCACTCGTTGACCATGATGGTACAACCTCTAAAAAAGGTGGGCTCTACATACTACATTAAGGTTCTACCAACAGAGCGGTGGCAGATCAGGGTCACAGGTGGATATGGACTATGCTGGTATAAAGTGAGCATCTCTTGAAGTATATACAGTATACACAGCTGGTATATATTCAGTGATCTTTATACATAACTCTTGTAAGGTCCACATACCTCCAATACTATATATTTACTTCTTCATTCTACTCCTCCCGATTTCCCCATAGACAATCAAGCTTAGTTCCACCAGCATTTAAAGGGGTTGTCTCACTATAAGGATTGCTGCTTTTTTTGTTAAAGATATTGCAAAAACAATTCACTTTGTAATATATATCTATTAACAGTGTCCTACCTCTTCCTATATATCCCCTCTTGTATGGGCTGCATCAGCTCCTACAGGTCGCCTCCTACAGATCTGTTCGATTGCTCATGATAGGCTGCCAGCACTGGTTGCTATAGCTACAGACCTGGCTTCTAGTGCAGCCTTGTAGAAGCCAGTAAACACGCCCATTATTTCAAAATGAAACCAAGAAAACAGGACAAATCAATGTAGTGAGACAACCCCTTTAAGTGTGTTCAATGTGATTGCAGTGGGTGGGGCCACCTCTTATGAACAGGTCATTTATAGAAGTATAATGTGCATTATATGTAGCCGGTTATTGTAACAAAGTGGTTAACAAAGAGTTTACTGACTCAGCACTTTATTGAGGGCAGGGGGTGCTATAATATAGAATAGCCTGGTTAGGCCTGCAGCCAACAGCACACAGTTAAAAAGAAGGGTCTGCCATGTGTTAGGGTCAGAGACAGTTGTAGAAAGGAAAGATGCCAGCAACTCCGGAATTCATGAAGATAGATGTATTTATTGATGGACAAGCCATAAATCCAAACATGGTGACATGAATGATGGAAATGAAACAGGTGCAAAGCTGACGCGTTTCGGGTCGCTCAGACTCTTAATCGTAGCAGTTGAGACAGTTGTGTTCACCTGTTGTACTGTTTGCACCAGAGTTATTCCAGCAAAACGGTCACTTGGCCACAAGCCGGCTGAGGACCAAGACCAGGCTGTTCTGATCCACCTGGGACAAGACTGCTCACAGAGGAGAATAAATTGCGAACGTGCAAAGGCAGGTGAGAAAACAGGAGAAATGGAGACCAGTGAGTCAATTAGGTGGTTACAGGGATTCAAGAAGAGGATATAGCCCTTGTGCATAATCACTGACTTCAAGAGAGCAAGTAGCCCTTGTATGGGATTGCTGACCTGGGGCTGAGGCCACTGAAGTCCAGAGGATTGAGAATGATGCACTCCTACTTGGACTGTCTCAGGAGAGTGTAGCGAGGTGACGGCCTTAGGGTCCGTTTTTTGATGCGGATTCCGAATTTCAAAACAGTCAAAAACAGACTGTAAAACCATCCCCATAGACCTCAAAATTAAAAAATTTTAGTTGTTTGTTCCCACACCCACCCCAATTTCCCTAGGTTTATATTTTAAACCCCCAAAACCCGGAAAAAAGTTTTAGTCTTTTTTCCCCCCTAGTTTTAAAGGGCGGAAAAGCTTCCCAAAAATTTCTTTTGAATTTGGGATTCCAAACCCCCTTGAAATGACCCGGGACTTTATTTTTTTACTGGGAAATCCAAATGGAAAAAAAAACCCCATGAAACCCAAAAAACCCCAATGAAAACCGCGTCAAAATACTTGTTGGACAATGTGGTTTTTTAAAAATTCAGAATCGAAAAGGGGGATTTTGACAAAGGGTTATGTGGAATACCTTTAGGAAATTAAATTTTTTGGGGGCTGGAGTTTAGGGGAAAGGCCCTGGGTTAAAATGGAGGAATTGCCAGGAGAGGGAAAAAGGGTGTTTGTGAAGAGTACTGGCCTAAAGAAAAATTGTCCCAAACCTGCCCAAGTGTACCTGTGCAAAAATTTGGGGCCGTGAGTTAAAATTTTTATTAAAGAAACCCAAAATGAGAAAATCTCGGGTGGGGCCCCCCCCCCCAGTAGGGGTAAGCCACCAAAACCCCCCATACATCCTGCGCAAATCTGCTGAATTACATGGAGAAGGTAGAGCACCAAACACCCTTCAACAATAGGATCGAGCAATGAAGTTCAGATTATGCTGGAGGAGAGTCATTGGGTCCTTCAAAAATCCTGTATTGGGGAATAGACCACACCCCATTATGTTTTGGGTTTTGGGGGATTTTCGCCACCTTTTGTATAGGTTGGGAAAAAGATGGCCCAAAGGGAAAAAACCCCCCTGTTTAAAATAGGGCCCCATTTCGTTTGTTATAGGGGGCTAGAAAACCCATTCAGGGTCCATCTATGAAAGTTAAGGGTTTAAAAAAGATATAGTAAAAGATAGAAATGTTTATAAATTTTAAAAAACCTTTTTTTTAGAACCCGGGGACATTACCCCCTGAGGTTTTGAGAAAAAAGGAAAACCCGGGGACTGGCTTTGGGCCAAAGATATAACCGGGCCTTTGTGAAACCCACAAAGACTTAACGGGGTTTATATTGTTCATGCCGTCCAGGACTGCTGCCTTATCCCGTATTTCCTAAAAAGTTTGGTTTTAATTTATTGGCTGGGGATAAATCTATCCCCAACTGTTTTTTTTTGGCCTTTAAGACCAAAAAGGGAGGCTGCACTTTTACCGAAAAAATGCAAAAAATGGTGGGAAATAACCAAAAGGGGAATGAATCCAGGTTTCAACCAGATATACAAAATTTCTATTTAGGGCCCGTGGCCTTCCCAAAGCCCTGACACCTGACATAGGGGGGCAGATAATGACCTGACACTTGGGGGGGCAGGGTAATGAAAGCTGAACTAGGGGGACAGGATAATGACGGGTGACCAAATTTTTGGGGCAGGATAATGACGCTGACACTTGGGGGCAGGATAAAGACGCTGGGCCACTTGGGGGGAAGGATAATGACTCTGACACTTGGGGGCAGGAATTTAATGACACTTTACACTAGGGGGACAGGGGTTAAAGAACGCTGGGCACTTGGGGGGACAGGATAATGCGCTTTTACACTTTGGGGGGAAGGGGGTAATTGGGCGGGTGACACTTTGGGGGACGGGGAAAATGGGCGCTGAATTGGGGGACGGGATAATGAAGGGTGACACTTGGGGGGAAGGATAATGACGCTGAAACTTGGGGGGGGCGGGAACATGACGCTGACACTAGGGGGGGCGGAAAAATGACGCTGCCCCTTGGGGGGGGCAGGATAAAGCGTGACACTTTAAGGGGGGGAGGATAATGCGTGAAAACTTGGGGGAGGGTTTAAGCGCTGACACTTGGGGGAAAAGGGTAATGACGCCCGGGAAAAAGGGGGGAAGGATAAAAGACCCGAATTTTGGGGGGAGGGGGTAATGACGTGACAAAATTGGGGACAGTTAATGACACTGACACTTGGGGGGGCAGGGTAATTTACCTGACAATTGGGGGGCAGGATAATGAGCTGACACTTGGGGGGGCAGGATAATGTGCTGACACTTGGGGGAACCCGGATAAAGACGCTGACACTTGGGGGGGAGGATAATGCGCTGACACTTTGGGGGGAAAGGGTTTAAAGATGCGGGCACCTTTGGGGGGGCGGATAATGACGCTGAATTGGGGGGGCAGGATAATGACGCTGCACTTTGGGGGACAGTAATAATGACGCTGACACTTGGGGGGACAGGAAATGACGCTGACCTTTGGGGGGCAGGATAATGATGCTTTAAAACTTTGGGGAAGGATAATGAGCCCGACCCCTTGGGGGGCCCGGATAATGATGCTGACAATTGGGGGGGCAGGGTAAAAGACGCCCACACTTGTTGGGGCAGGATAAAAGACCTGACACTTGGGGGAAGGTAATGACACTGAACCTTTTGGGGCAGGGTAATGACGCTTTAAACCCCCTTGGGGGGGGGATAATGGGCGGAAATTGGGGGCAGGTAATGATGCGGCCTTGGGGCAGGATAGTGGAAAGCTGACACTTGGGGGGCAGGATAATGGTGCTGATACTTTGGGGGCAGGATAATGAAAAGCTGAAAAATTGGGGGACAGGCTAATGAGCTGACACTTTTGGGGGGGAGGTAATGACCAACTAATTTTTGGGGGGGACAGGATATATCGCTGACACTTGGGGGAAAAAGGGGTAAGACCCCTGACAGTTTGGGGGGCAGGATAATGAAAACTGACACTTTAGGGGACCGGGTAAAAACGGTTTACACTTTGGGGGAAAAAGGATAATTTTCAATGACAGTTTGGGGGCAAGGGGGTAAAGACGCTTACCTTGGGGGCCCGTTTTTAAAACGCTGACACTTGGGGGAGGGTAATGAAACTTGGGGCATTGGGGGGAGGATAAAGACCCCTGATATTTTTGGGGGGAGGAAAAAAGAATGACACTTGGGGGGACCCGGATAATGGCTGACATTGGGGGGCAGGATAAGGGCGCTGACACTTTTTGGGGGGCAGGGGGAATGACGCTTTCCTTGGGGACGGGATAATTTACGCTGAAATTGGGGAAGGATAATGAAAGCTTTACCAACTTTGGGGGGGCAGGATAAAAGACACTGAAAAATTTTGGGGGGGGGGGAAAAAAGACGCTGACACTTGGGGGGGCCGGGGTAATGACGCTGACATTGGGGGGACAGGGAAATTTACCTGGGCACTTTGGGGGACGGGTAATTACGCTGAAAACTTTGGGGGGGGATAATGAAAGCTGACACTTGGAGGGAAAGGGTAATGACGCTGACATTGGGGGGCAGGATAATGACAAATTGTTGGGGGCGGAATTTAAAGAAACTGAATTGGGGGGCAAAAATAAAGACACGGGCAATTTTGGGGGGGAGAGGAAAAATGAAAATGACACTTGGGGGGGGAGAGGGTAATGACGTGACCCCTTGGAGGAAGGGTAAAGACCTGACAATTGGGGGAAAAAAATGACGCTGACACTTGGGGGGGACAAGGGAAAAAGACACTTTTCCTTTTGGGGGGAAAAGGAAATGAAAGCTGAACCCCTTTGGGGGGCGAAAAATGCGAGAAAACTTGGGGGGCAGGATAAAGACGTGAAAACTAGGGGGAAAGGGTAATGACGTGACCCCTTGGGGGGGCCCGGAAAAATGAAAGTGACACTTGGGGGGGAGAAGGATAATGACACTGACACTTGGGGAACGGATGATGACCTGACACTTGGGGAAAGGGTGATGACGCTGAAGTTGGGGGGCCCGAATAATGAAAACCCGCCCTTGGGGACAGGGTAATGACGCTTGGGGCACTTTGGGGGGAAAGGAAAAATGGAAAGCTGACAGTTGGGGAAAAGGGTAAGACATGACACTTGGGGGACAGGGAAAAATGGGCCAGAAGTTGGGGAAAGGATAAAGACACTGGAATTATATAAGTCCAAAAGCACACCTTTTGGGTTTGGAGTTTCTGGGCGGGGCTTGGGGGTAAAGGGGGAAAAATACCCTATGTCAGCATAAAGAGATTCCCCGGGACACCAAAAAAAATTTTGCAAAAGAAAAGTTTAAAAATTAAATTTTCAGTGGAGAAAGTAAAATTAAACCAAAGATAGCTCCCAAAAAACCAAATAATATAGAAGAATTTCTGCCCAAAAAATTTAAAAACAATACAAAAAAAAAGGTGGTTTGCAGGGTGGGCCAAGTGACGTTTCGGCCCAAAGGCCTTTTTCCAAAAAAAAATTAAGAATGAAAACATAACATAGTAAAATTCAAAGATGCAAAAAATGGGAGGGTAATGATGTTTACACTTTTTGGGAAAGGGTAAAGGGCCCCTGACACTTGGGGGGACCCGGATAATGAAGCTGAAAATTGGGGGGACAGGATATTGACCTGACATTTGGGGGGGGATAATGACACTTGGGGGGCAGGGGGAATGACCTGATTATTTGGGGGGGAGGATAATTTACTAAATGACACTTGGGGGCAGGAAATGGGCGGGGTGACCCCTTGGGGGAAAGGGTAATGACACAGACACTTGGGGACAGGTAATGAACACTGATACTTTGGGGGGGAGGATAATGACGCCCGACAATTTTGGGGGCAGGAAAAAAGGTAAATGTTGACACTTGGGGGGAAAGGATAAGAAACCCGCCAACTTGGGGGGCAGGGTAATGACGTGGAAAACCCCTTGGGGGGAAAGGGATAAAGTTTTTGAAATTTGGGGGACGGATAATGACCCTGCCACTTGGGGGCAGGATAATGACGCTGACACTTGGGGGAAAAGGATAATGACCCCGGACATTTGGGGGGGAGGATAATGAAACTTTAAATTTGGGGGAAAAGGGTAAAACAAATTTTTACTTGGGGAAAAGGGGGTAATGACGCTGACACTTGGGGGACAGGATTGTGAATTCTATGTAACTATTACATATCCATATCAACTTTTTTCTGGCCCTCACCTATGATTGGGGGTTTGGCCCGTAATAGGGAACAGCCCCCATCTGTCAGTGGTTCTATCTTTAATCTTCTAGGTTTCCCAAAATGAAGGGGCTCTTTTTAAATGATGGGGCATTTCCCTCCGTTTGAATTTTATTTGCACTTTAATTTTTGCAGAGGGTGGGGAAGGGGTGGGGTGAAAGCAGCTGATGCCAGGTCTGGGGCTGATGATAGGGTCGGGGCAGTTTGGACTGGCATGCAGCTGGAGCTGAATTTTAAAAAAGTCCAGAAAATCTTATGGGGCCCTTAAAAATTTAAAACCCCCTTTTTTTCGGTTTGGTTTAATTTCACATTTGGGAGAAAGGAACACAATTACCTTCGGCCTCACCATATATCCCACTGGGATCTTTTTAATCTGTTTCCCTAATTGCAAGGTTTCACAAAAAAGATTTGGCTGGGGTTCAAAACAAACTGCAAAAGGTGGGGAAAACCCCTTAAGGGTTTTCAGGTTAACCTTCCCCGCCCCTTTATGAGGGGTTTTTTCCCCAGTTTTTCTCGTTTACAATTAAGGCCCTGAGCCCCCAATTGTTGGCCTAAAGAGTGGCAAACAAATTCCCAGGCCCTACAGAACGTGGGCGACTTACTGGATTTAGGGCAAATCCAAAAGAGTAAAAGACAAAAAAAAACTGGCCAATTTTACAAAATTTTTTATTTTACTTTTTTTCTCAACAAAGACCGTTTTTGGGGGACTGTGCCTGATGGTAGTAAATCTCATCATAGGCACAGAAGCTTGGTGGTTGCAGTTCATTCAAGGTGAACTGGCATAAAATACTGTACTTTGGATAGGGCTTTAAAAAAACTTTATATAAAATTTTATTTTAGGACAAGTGGCCTTAAAATAACCCCGGGGCTGTTTATTAAAATTCGCACAGACCTTTTAATATTGAAGATTCACACAACCCTTGGAACCTTTATGACTTCCCACCTTTCCCCTCTGGCCCTTTGATGACTTAAAACCCGGGCCCCCTTGGGGCCTTGATAACTTCACCCCATCCCCCCTGGGCCCCTTTATAACTTCGCACAGACCCCCTTAAAACCTTGATGAATTCACACGCCTCCTGGACCTTGAGGGCTTCACACAGCCCTCTGGAAATTGATGACTTCAAAAAGTTTTGGACCCTTGGGTTTCTTCACACAGCCATTTTGGGGCCTTTTATAACTTCACACGTCCCTTGGACCTTGATAACTTCACACATCCCTCTGGACCTTGAGAACTTCACCAAAGGGCCCCCGGACCATGAGCTTTACACAGTCCTCTGGGCCTTGAAAGCTTCACCCCATCCCCCTGGGGCCCCTTTAGACTTCACCCCATCCCCCTTTGACCTTTATGACTTTAATAGCCCCCTGGACCCTTTAATTTTCTTCACACAGCCATCTGGACCTTGATAACTTTCCAAAACATCCTCCCTGGACCCTTGATAACTTCAAAACCCTCCTTCTGGGGGCTTTGATGACTTCACACATCATTTGGACCTTGATGACTTCACACACCTCCCGGGACCCTTTACAACTTTACACAGCCCTCTTTGGGCCTTGATGACTTCACACAGTCCCCTGGACCCTTTATTTCTTCCCCACAGCCATCTGGACCTTGATAAAATTACACATCCCCTGGACCTTTTATAACTTCCAAAATTCCCCCTTGGGGCCTTGAGAACTTACACCCCCTTCCCCCCTGGCCTTTTAAGACTTAAAACAGCCCTGGGGGCCCTTTATGACTTCAGCAATCCCCCGGGGCCTTGAGATTAAACATCCCACTAGACCTTTTTGATTTACATAGGCCCCCTGGACCTTGAAAGACTTCACACATCCCTCTGGGACCTTGATGGGTTTCACATATCCTCGGACCTTTGATAACTTCACACAGCCCTCTGGGCCCTTTATGGGGTTTTACATAGCCCTTGGACCTTTTAAAGGGCTTCACACATTCAATTTGGACCTTTATACTTCACACCTCCCTCTGGAAACCCTTTATTTCGCACCCATCCCCCCCTTTGGCCCCTTGATTTACTTTAACATCCCCCTGGGGCCTTGATAAATTCACACGGGCCCCCTGGGGGGGGGGGCCTTTATGACTTCACAAAAGCCCTTGGACCTTTATTTACTTTACATAGTCTTCTGGACTTTGATGTCTTCACCCCCAGCCTTTTTGGACCTTGATGTTTCACAAGCCCCTGGACCTTGACAACTTCACTTGACAAATTCACACAGCCATTTGGAAATTGAATGACTTCACACAGCCCTCTGGACCTTGGTAACTTCAGACATCCCTCCCGAACCTTGGGTGACTTCCCCACATCCCCCTTTAACCTTTATGGGCTTCACACGGGGACTCTGGGGCCTTAATGACTTACACAGGGGCCCTTTTGGAACCCTTTATGACTTAAACCCCGGGCCCTCTGGGCCTTGATGGGCTTCCCCACAGCCCCCTGGACCCCTTTATGACTTCAACCCCGCCCCCTGGCCCTTTATGACTTCACACAGCGTTCTGGAAATTGATGACTTCACATAGCCCTCTGGACCTTGATAACTTCACACAGCCCTCTGGACCTTGAGGACTTCACACAGGCCCTCTGGAAAATTTATGATTCACACAGCCCTTGGACCCTGATGGGCTTTTCCCCAGCCCTCTGGCCCCTTTATGACTTCACACATCCCTCTGGACCCCTTGAGGGCTTTCCCCAACCCTTGGGGCCTTGATGACTTAAAACAGTTCCTCTGGGGCCTTGAAACTTTACACATCCCTTTGGACCCTTTTAAAGACTTTGCACAGGCCCTTTTGGGAAATTTATTTACTTCACATTTGCCCTTTGACCCTTTACCCACTTCACACAGGGGCCCCTGGAACCCTTTTGATTTCCCCATTTGTCCTTTTGGATCTTGATAACTTCACAAAAGCCCTTGGCCTTGATGATTTCACATAGGCCCCCCGGAAAGTTGGGCTTTTTAAAACCCTCCTCTGGACCTTGTTTTTTCAACATCCCCCTTGGGGCCTTGATTTTTTCACAAATCCCTCTGGAAACCCTTTATGGGTTTACACATCCCTTTTTGGCCACCTTTTAAATTCACACAGCGCTTTTAGACCCTTTATGATTAAAACAGCCCCCTGGACCTTGATGATTTCACATAGCCCCTTTTGGGCCTTGATTTCTTCAAACAGCCCTTTTGGCCCTTTATGACTTCCCACAGCCCCCCCGGACCTTTAGGGCTTCCCCCCAGGCCCCCTTGGGCCCCTTTATGACTTTTTACAAATCCCTCTGGACCTTTTTTTAATTTTTCCCCAGTCCCCCCCCCTGGACCTTGATGACTTCACATACCCTCTTACCTTGATATCTTCCCCACAGGGCCCCCTGGCCCCTTTATGATTCACAAAGCCCTCTGGACCTTGGGTTTTTTTACTTTCCACAAGCCCCCGGGAAACCCTTTTAGTCTTCACACAGCCTTCTGGGCCTTGATGACTTCAACAAACCCTCTGGGGGCCTTGACAACTTCGGGACAGCCATCTGAAAACCTTTTGACTTTACACAGCCCTCTGGACCTTGGGTAAAATTCAACAATCCCCCTTACCCCCTTTATGAACCCTTTACACAGCCCCCGGGAAACCTTTTGGGGTGACTTCACACAAAACCCCCTGGGGCCTTGGACCCTTTACACAGTCCCTTGGGGCCTTGATGCTTCACCAGGGGCCCCCTGGACCTTGAAGACTTCCACAGGGGGCCCCCTTTGGGCCTTTATTACTTTACCAGGGCCCCCTGGAAAATTTTGACTTCACACAGCCCTCTGGAAATTGATAACTTCACCAAACCCTCGGGAACCCCTTTATGACTTCACACATCCCTTTTGGATTGAGGACTTCACACAGCCCTCTGGACCTTGATGACTTCACACCCCCTTGGAACCCTTTATCATTTTACAACCATCTGGAAATTTTATGATTTCACACACCCTTTGGACCTTGATTGACTTCAAAAGTCCTCTGGACCTTGATTTTTTCACACAGCCATTTTGGACCTTGGTTTAAATTCACACATCCCTCTGGACCTTGATTTACCCTTTAAAACATCCCCTGGACCTTGAGGACTTCACACAACCCCTGGGCTTTGACGCTTTAACCCGTCCTCTGGAAATGATTGGGCTTCAACCCTCCCCCTGGACCCTTGATGACTTCACACAGGGCCCCCTGGACCTTTATGACTTCACATAATTTTCTGGACCTTTTATGACTTTTACCAGCCCTCTGGTCCCCGATGATTTCAAATTTGCCCTCTTGGGCCTTTTAAAGACTTCACACATTTCCCCCTGAACCCCTTTATTTTTTTTTACAAAATCCCTCTGGACCCTTTTTTTTTCACACATCCCCCTGGCCTTGTTTATTACACACCAAACCCCCTTGGGGGCCCCTTTATTGTCTTCAAAAAGCCTCTAGACCCTGAAAAACTTCACACAGCCCCCGGACCTTTATGATTTCACATAAGCCCTCGGGAAACCTTTTTGTCTTCCCCAGCCTTTTTGGACCTTGATGGGCTTCACACAGCCCTTTTTGGGGCCCCCTTTAAGACTTCCACAGCCTTGGACCTTGTTTAAATTCACACGCCCTCTGGGGCTTTGTGATTTCACCCAGCCCTCCCGGGCCTTGATTTCTTCACACATCCCCCCCTTTGGGCCTTGATGACTTCACACCGCCCTCTCGACCCTGAAAGAATTAAACCCCCCCTTTGGGCCCTTCTTTAACCTTTTACACAAGGGTTTTTTGGACTTGATGAAAGTTTTACAGCCCTTCAAAACTTGATGAATTCACCCAACCCTTTTTGGGCGTTATTAGTTCACAATGTTTCAGGGGTTGTAAAAAATTTTAATGTTAGGCTAGGGCTACTGTATAAAACAACTAAAGTTTTAAAGGGCTGGCGGGTTTTGAAAACCCACTGGGAGATAATCCGTGCTGGTAGGGTTCCCTTTGCACAGATTTTTTTTAAGGGGCTACACAGCACAGATTACATTTGGAATTTTTTTTGGGGGGTTTAAATACTGAAACGCCCAAGGAAACCCCAAAGAAAAAACCCGTTTATGTGTTGACATAGCCTTATTTATTGATTAATTATGACAAAAACTTTCTGGTTTTTGGGAACCCAAAAAAAGGGGCCCCCTTTCTTTTTGTTTCTATCCCGAGAGCCTTTTCCCCACCCCAAAAAAAAATCCTTTAAAAAGTTTTAATTACACCACGGATGGAAAAAAACCCAAGTATGTTATAGGGCTTTTGGGGAAATTCCCCATTTCCCCTATACACTGCCAGGATGCTTTTCCCACCACAGCCACGCCTCAACTTAGTATTAGCATCCCCCAAATACACATCTTTTCACCCCACAAAAAAGTTTGGTTTCCTTTTAGGTGACCCTGGCCCTATAATCCCCAGAATTTACCCTCCCAAAGGCTTTGATGGGTTTAGCCCAAATCTTATTGGAATTCAGTCCCCCACAGTGTTTTGCTAATTATCCTTTTAAAAGACTAAACCCGGGTCAGCCCAAATTTCTTTAAAGCAGCAAAAATCCCCTAGGCCAGCTTTACCCCCTCGGGATGAGGTGGGATGATCCCTGTTAGGGTGGGGACCCCAATAAACCCCCCAAAAACCCACAGTTACATGTTTCCATAGTTACGGGTTTAAAAAAGCCCCCATGTTTCCCTCAAGTTTTTAAAAAGGGTAAAGGGAAAAAATGTGGGTACTTTTTTACGGCCCAAATTTTTCCCATAAATTAAAATTTTTTGGGCCCCAAACCTTTTTCCCCTGGACTACGTTCCCGTAAAAACCCGGATCAAAAATTTTCCCTTAACCCCTCCTCCGTGTGCCCAAAAAAGTTAGCTTTGGGAAATTATATTCCCGCTTTTCCCTTGTTTATGAGGGTGGAAAAAAAAAGGGGATTGTACCCCACCCGTCCCCCACCAAAGGGAAAAAACGTTCATGGCTCATGTGTTTCTGCAGCCCGGGCATGGGGCCCCTTGGCCCCCGTGGGCAGAGTCGTACTTTTTAGAAATAATTTTTAACTCCGTGAGGTGCCCCGGGCCTCCCCTTATGAAGCTCCCTTTTTGCCTAAACCCTTTTTTCCCTATGATGTTAAAGGGGGTTTTTCCCAAAACCCCCCTTTTTTACCTCCTGTATCCTGTCTTCGCTCTGGTTGTGCTCGAAAGGGGGTTTTGTTGTGATTTTTTTTGGATTGCATATTCATGTGACCCCCGGCCCGAATGGGCATCCAAACCCGGCCTTTCCCTTTTCTTTGTCAAAGGGAAGGGTCTGTTTATGGGGAAAGGGATTTTGGTAGCCCCGAGAGGAAAAATTTTTGCCTCCAGGGGACTGGGGCCCAGGTTACAAATCCCTTGGGGGAAAAAACCAAAACCTTGTGTTTTTTATTTTTCCCCTTTTTCAAGGCAAGAAACCTCATTTTGGGGTTTTTTTTTTTTATTTTCGCTGTTTGGAAATAATTACTAAGGAAAACAGGGGATGGGAGTAGAATGACCCCGCACCCCGGGGTTTGAACCTCGTGTTTGGGCCGGGGAGGGAAATGGATGTTCCTGAGCATGTGCGACCCGGATGAGGGGGCTCTCCAGCCCTGGTCGTACCCCGGAGATGAGCTTTTAAAACCCAAAGGATCACTAAAGGAGGAGTAAAACAAAAAATTTTGCAGAATTTTTAAAAAATTAATAAAAGGTGAAAAAAGTTTATTTTAATTTTCAATCTTCCCACGTCTTTTTACTTGGGGCAAAAACCCTTTTAAAGCTGTAATAACTTGTGTTAAATGGCAGGGAAAAGTGGCAGAATATTTATTCCTTCTCTTTCATCTTTAAATTTAAAATATTAAAAGAGCCTTTAGGGGAAAAAACCAAAAAATTATGCTCTTTTTTTTGCTTGAGGGAAAAGTTTTTATGGCCTCGGCCCCTGCGGTTATTTGGTTTTTTTTTAAAACCCAAACAAGGCTATTTTAAAAAGGTAAATTTTAAATTTATAGGGCAGGGGAATTTTAAGCACAAAAGGGTGGTTTTCTTTTCTTCCAAACTTAAATTTTTTTTAATTTTTTTTCCCCAAAGGTAAATAGAATTTACAGAGTAAATTTTGGGTATCACGGGGCTTCGGGGGAGGGGAAAATATTTCCCTCTATCTTCTGTAAAACTTCCCTTTTGTGCTGTATATGGCCCCAAAGTAATGTTATGAAAACCCCCTCCTTATGTTCATCTTTGGCAAAATTTCCCCTGTTTTTCCTTTTCCCAAGGGCTTCCATGTGGTTTTCCTTCCTTGGATTGCCCTTTCCCCCTGTTCCAGACTTTTTCATAAACATTAACAATTTAAGTAGGCTCCTTTAAAAATCCCCCTCTTTTTTTTAAAGCCCACCCCTTCCCGGCCCAAAAAACAATGCCCCTTGTGACCTTTTTCCTCTGAAGCCACAGTGGGGTAGTGGGGTTTCCCCCCAAAAAGTTTTAAAATTTTGTACGAAAAGGGGTGTTGGTTAATTTTTAAAAAGGGGGAAAAAAAATCTCCCTGTTCCCATTTTCATTACCCTTTGGGTTTTTGGAGATTGAACACCGTTTACTTATTTAACTTTGCTCAATTCTGGCTTAGGAGTTCAGTGGGAGGTCTTATAAGCCTGAAGAATGTACAAAAAAAATTTTAAAATAAACAAAATATGTCTCCATGTTAAAATTTTAAAATTTTCCCCTACCGGATATTGGACCAAAAATTTAAAAGGGTGGGAAAAGTAAAGGGTTTTTCCCCCAAAATAATTTAAAAACCATAATTTTTAATTTGAAGAAGGTCCCACCTCTGTGGAGTACATGATTGGTCGTCTCTCCATTCATTCTGTAGTGGGGCCTCAACACCAGTTTGGTCAGGGGACCCTCGTTCTCTATATAGTTGCTGGTCATAGAGGTGATACCTATATTAACTAGACATTTACATCCTGTAGATCTAAATTGTAAAGAGCTGCAAAATATGTTGGTGCTATATACATAACGATTATTATTATTATTATATGGCATAAATGTCTGAACTGGTAATACCCCTATAAAGGACGTTTATCCCATTGAGCATATAATCAGATCTGCCAGCATCATGTTATAGAGCAGGAGCAGCTGGGCAAATAGATATACAGTTGAAACCAGAAGTTTCCATACACTATAAAGAGCCCCATCTGCAGGTTTTTCTCACTTTCTGACATGAAATCAGAATAAACCTTCCCCGTTTTAGGTCAATTAGGAACCAGAATTATTTATATTTGCCAAATGCCAAAATAACGAGAGAGAGAATTTTTCAGGGCATTTTTATCATTTTCTTCAAAGTCAAAAGTTTCCATACACTGGGATTACTATGCCTTTACAATATTGGGGATGCATTCAGGTGTTTAGAAGCTGCTGGTTTATTGGCAACATCTGAGTTAATTAGACACACCTGTGGGTGTATTTTAACACACACCAGAAACACATAGCTTCTGTGTGTAACATCATGGGAAAGTCTAAAGAAATCATCCAAGATATCATGAAGAGAATTGTGGACTTGCACAAGTCTGCATCATCCTTGGGTGCAATTTCCAGATACCTGAAGATGCCTCATTCATCTGTACAAACAATTATACACAAATACAAAGAAGATTGGAATAATAATAATCTTTATTTATATAGCGCCAACATATTCCAAAGCACATTACAATTTAGAGGGTATAAGTACAGGGCATTACCATTAAAAGCTACTTTTTCCCGATGAGGACAAGGTGGAGGACCTGCTCGCGGAGGGGAAAATCCAAATTTTGGGGTTTTGGGTGGACGGGGTAAGAAGTGTAAGGTTTTACAATTTGGGCCCGCCCTGTGAAATTTTATTTGGAGGTGGCTTAATTAAAAATTGGCCCCCCTGACAGTCATCTATATACCCGGTAAATGCCCGGGGGCCCTTGTTTGGGGGAGTGACAGTATGTGTGATTTCAGGTGGCGGTTTTTTAAATTTGGGGATCTTGATTGCCAGCCTGAGAAAATGGTTCTCAAGGGCCCTCTTAAAATATGGGGTGGTGGTGTGCCTGGGCGTAAAGGTGTGTGTTCCCGAGAACTGGTGCCCGTGTGTGAAATCTTTGGGGAGGGCTTTTTCCAGAATAAAAACCGCTCAGGGAAAAGAGGGAATTTGTGTTTTTTTTGGGTGAAAAGTGGGTTTGGTCCCACATGGGAAAATCAAACCCGGAAAAAACGACCTTGGAAGGTGCTGGGGGAGTGGTAAGATTGGTATTTTCCACAGTTAAAAGGGGTTCTGTATAACTTAAGGCCCGAAAGGGCCTCTGCCAGGAAGAAAACCCTTACCCCCAAAAGGACTTTTAGAAGCCCTTACTCCTAAAGACCATATAAAAACCCGATCAAAGTTTCCCCAAAATGCACAGGGCAAAGGAAAAACCCTTTTTTGGGGGCCCCCTGTCCGTGGTCTGACGAATAAAAAGTGAATGTTTTTGGCCATAATGACCAAAATTTTTATGTTTGGAGGAAAAAAGGGGAAAAGTTGGAAGCCCAAGTTTTACCAAACCCAAAATGTGAAACACAAGGGGGGGAAACATAATTTGTGTGGTTGTTTTATGCAGGAGGGGCTCATGCAAATTCACAAAAAAAATGGGGATCAGATGGGGAAAAAAGATTATGTGACAAAAACTCAAGAAAATAAACCGGAAGTTAAAAGGGGGTTTTTCCAAAAAAAAGTGAGTTCCTTTCATTTATTTTGCCGGATAGAAGATTAAAATTTAGCTTTCTGAGTCCCCAAGGGAGGGAAAGGGGGGGGGCTGAGGAGCCAGGGAGCGTCGCAATGTTTAAATCAAAAAAAAAAATTAACAACCAGGGATTCCCCCTATACAAAAGACACAGGTCATTCCTTCTTTTTCTCCCCCGTCCCTTGAAAGCTCCTTCATGTTTCCCTGTCCCCAGTAAGAAAATGCCCGACAACGCAAAATGTGGCCCGATCAGCCTTGTCAGTGTTTAATGTAAAATGTCAGGAAAAATAAGGGATTAAAAAATAAAAATATTGCTTCAGAGGTTCACTTTTTTTAAATCAATATATTTAGAAAGTGATTAAATACCATTTGGAGCGATTCCCCCGTCAACAATTTCATCGTGGAAAAAACCCCTTTAAAAAATTGGGGGCAATGGGGTTTTAAAAGGACCAAAGACCTGGGAAAACATACTGGTTACCAAGGGGCTTAAGGAGAAAACCCAAATCAATGTTTTTTGGAAAGGGGCCATCACCCCCGCCCCGATTTCAAACTTTGAAAATTTTTGGGCAAAAGTGTAAAAAAGGGAGGTGGGGAGCAAAGGGGACCACCAAAAATGGTCAGTACACAAATTCTGTTTGGGGAATGGGCCCAAATTTCCCCGGGCCAAAATATTGTGAGAAGCTTGTGGGGAAAGGTCCAAAAAGTTTGACCCAAGTCTTAAGTTTAAAGGGAAAAGGGTTACCAAAAACTAAAGAAATGGATGGAAAATTTTGACTTTGGCGAAAGTAATTTAAAAAGCCTTAAAAAAATTTTCTTCTCCCTTATTCTGGGGATTTGGGGAAAAATAAATAATTTTGGTTTCCCCAATTGACCAAAACCCGGGGAAAGGGTTTTTTTGATTTTTTTGTCGAAGTGAGAAAAAACCCGCAGATGGGGTTCCCTTTTTTTAGTGGATGGAAAAAGTATTTTTGAGAAAAACCGATTCAGTAGAATTGTCATTTACTACTTTACACCTTGCTCTTTTTGGGCCCTTTGGGGTCCAGTGGGCCCGGGTTTTTCAGAAAAAAAAATCTGGATCCATAAAACCCCGAAAAAACCCGAGATTTTCCAAAAATTTAAAAATTTATTCGTTTTTGCTGGGAAACTTTTCTTATAGAACTTATTTCCCTTTCCCCAGCCCCCTTTTCCCCCTCTAAAACCTGGGCTGCCAGATCAGAAATTTTTTGTTTTACTGTGCGGGCCCCCTTTTTTGCCCCTTTTTAAATTTTTTTTTTTCCCCTTTTTAAAAAAGATTTCTCTTAGTTTTTGAAAATTTCTAGCAGCTCCTTTTTATTTTCTTCTTTTTCACAGCGGGTGCAAAGCGGGAAAGAAAGCCGTTGGGTTTTTGCCCAAAGGAAAAGGGGAAGGAGCGGGTTCGTTTTCAAAAAGGGTTTTGGGCCCTAAATTTTGTTCCTGG
>JAODAL010052661.1:0-25829 GCA_025379985.1 Phyllomedusa bahiana
ACCATAAGATCAACATGGCCAAGAGTGTGGCTCTGAACCTCACCCTGCCCCCTGAGGAGGTAGACCTGCTGAAAACCGATTATTCTTTCTCCTGGGCCAATTCTTCTATTAAGTACCTCGGGATCCACATCCCAGCAGATCTTAAGAGAACATTTGATCTCAACTTCCTCCCTTTATTTAACATTATTCAGGGTGACCTTTCCAGGTGGGACAGAAAGGACTTCTCCTGGATAGGTCGTATTAACATATCAAAGATGAACGTTTTGCCCCGACTTCTCTATTTGTTCCAAGCTGATCCAATTGTGCTCCCTAAGCCTTTCCTCAGGTCGTTGAATAGATTACTGTCACGCTTCATATGGGCGCAGAAGCACCAAAGGGTCTCCAGAGCAATTCTGACTGCCCCGCGGGCAGAGGGGGGGCTCTCCTTGCCAGATTTCCTTAGATATTATCTGGCAGCAGCAGCAGTGAGGATAATGGATGGCTTTCACAGCTTCAAGACCAAGTTATGGGTTCAAATTGAGACGGCCCTGTATGGCTATCCAGTTGCACCCCTTCCCTGGCTACCTCCAAGTATTTTGCCCAAACAATTACTCAATCGGGTCCCACTTATCCTGCGGACCACAATACTCACCTGTAGAGCGTACCCTTCGACGATGTCTATCTTTGCAACGGGGGGGCCACTCACACCAATCACGGGTAACCCGGGGTTGCCAGAAACCTTGCGGCCAGTTGGACTAGGGTTGGGAGGGGAGAGGGGATTCGCAGTGATTGGGGATGTTTACAGAGGAGGCATGCTCAAATCTTATTCAGAATTGGCATCCACATCACAGCATGGGAAATTTGCCAGGCTCCACTACTACCAGCTGCGTAGTGCTTGCTCTGCCTATGAGGACCCGCTATCTTTGAGCCGAACCCCCTCGCCATTTGAGTCCTGGTGCTTGCAGGGGGCTCGTGTTGCCCATGCACTGTCTAGGATTTATGGCTTACTCCTTCATAAAGATGATCCTCCCAAATTTACCTACCAGTGGGCGTGGGAGAGGGAGCTCTCGTGGGAATTCTCGGAGGAAGAGTGGGGCTGCATATTTGCTCGACTTCGGGGAACCACGGTATCGGTTAAAATTCAGGAGTTTAACTTTAAGATTCTATCTCGCTGGTACAGAGTCCCGTCCCTGTTACACGCTCTTTACCCTACGACTACTAGTACTTGCTGGCGCTGTCATAATGGGGTAGGGTCCATGTTGCACATATGGTGGGAATGCCCGATCCTGCAAACTTTTTGGAGTAAGGTGGTGCACATTATTTTCCTGGTCACAGGAGAGAAACTTGACAACGACCCGGTCACGTTGCTATTTCTCTACATACACGGATCCTACCGATCTCCCAAAAACCGTCTCATAAGTAGCCTATTGAATGCTGCAAAGGCTGTAATCCCCAGGCTCTGGCGCTCCCCCATCTGCCCGTCGATTACGGATTGGTTCAAGGAGATACATAAAATTTGTGGCTGGGAGGAGATTCGTTGTGACTCGTGCAACGACTGTGAAATTTTATAAGATCTGGGAGGACTGGCTTGTCTTTTCTAAATCGGACCAATATTGTTTGGTCCAATAATTTTCTGGTTATGTTGTCTCTGTGACCGACTAGGCGCTGTGGTGTATGGTGGTGGGTCTTCGACACTGGCCGGCCTCCCCTCCTCACTCCTCCCCGTTGGTTGAGTATTGTTTTGTTTTTGTTTGCTGCTGATATGCTCAAGAATGATTAAGTCTCAAAGTCTATTATTGGGGGGTTCCCCACGCTATCAATATGACAATGACTTCTGTTATGATATGACTTGTCTGGGTCAGAAATGTTGATCACTGCTCTTTTTATTGTTATTTGGTTGAGGCGCCATGGGAGTTTTGCTAACCTGTATTATTCTTTTTCTGATGCCTCTCACGAGACTGACTCTCTCACATTTGCTTTTGCAACTGCTCTGATAGACAGTGACTTATCTATGCTAATACTCAATATAGGATTCCTGCGGATCAAGAGGATTGATTGATCCTTTTATAATGCAGACCAGTTCAATATCGTTCATCTATGGTTTTATTCTTGTTCTATCATTGATATGACTTCTGTGCTCTATTTGTTTGTACCACCGTGTTTGCTGCAGCAATAAAGTTCTTTTTTTTTATGAAAAAACCCCCAAAAAAACCCAAAAACTCAACAAATACAATAAAAGCAAACAGGACCACACTTGTTACTAAAATGCTCGATAACTAGCATTGCCAGGGTATACAAATAGAATATCAATGCCGCTTTACTTTGAAGCGGGCGTTTTGAAAGCAGCACGTTATTCACTACATTAATATCCTCAAGAACTCATCATCATAACTCACAGATAATGTGCTGACCTCATAAAAGTGGCAAGCAACACTTTCGCCATGTTTTTTCTAATGCAATGTTTTGTAACTGGGAGCGATCTTCTTGTGGTTTGTACGGATTGCTGAACGATGCTGCAAGTATCCTATGTTTTTTGATTTCTAGAGGTGTCTAATTAATATATACAAGTTTTAATATTCCATACTAGTCTACAATTGGATATAATGCACTTGAGGAACTGGACTTGTCTAGAAAGCGTCTGGTCCTTTTACGAGCTGGATCCCTTGAAACCTTGTGTTCCCCTCTTCAGGAGATTCGTATCCGCTCGTAACTCCCATACAACAGAATAGAGAGTACCATGCAAGTATAACCTCCTCTCTGTTCCACATGGAGACCTTTGGAGACCCGTTCTCAAGATAGGTGTGAGTACAAGCGGTGGCAACCACATTTATCAGGCATTTGCGGTATATGCTATCAATATCAAATAAATGTATCAGATCGGAACACCCCTTTAAATCATAACTATGCAAAATATATCTGGGAAAAGTACAACACACCAGAGATACCCAAGGCTCACCTGTTTTGTGTATGTATTAAGTCTTGTTTCCTATCCAGTTCTTTGGTTTTGTTGTCAAGTGGTTGACACTTACGGACTGCTACATCAACACCATACGATTTACTACTTGTGTGTAAAATTTCATTACTTTATGAGAAAAATAAAAATAAACATTTTGAAAAACTGAAGAAAATTTCTCTGATAAGATATACAGTCATATGAAAAAGTTTGGGCACCCCTATTAATCTTAATTTTTAGTTCTAAATATTTGGGTGTTTGCAACAGCCATTTCAATTTGATATATCTAATAACTGATGGACACAGTAATATTTCCAGATTGAAATGAGGTTTATTGTACTAACACAAAATGTGCAATGTGCATTAAACCAAATTTTGACTGGTGCAAAAATTTGGGTACCCTTATAATTTTATTGATTTGAATACTCCTAACTACTTTTTACTGACTTTCTGAAGCACAACATTGGTTTTGTAACCTCACTGAGCTTTGAACTTCATAGCCAGGTGTATCCAATGATGAGAAATGGTATTTAAGGTGGCCAATTGCAAGTTGTTCTCCTATTTGAATCTCCTGTGAAGAGTCGCATCATGGGCTCCTCAAAACAACTCTCAAATGATCTGAAAACAAAGATTGTTCAACATAGTTGTTCAGGGGACCACAGGGACAGTTCTTGTTAAGCCCAGAAGTGGCAGGCCAAGAAAAATATCAGAAAGGCAGAGAAGAAGAATGGTGAGAACAGTCAAGGACAATCCACAGACCACCTCCAAAGAGCTGCAGCATCATCTTGCTGCAGATGGTGTCACTGTGCATCGGTCAACAATACAGCACACTTTGCACAAGGAGAAGCTGTATGGGAGAGTGATGCGAAAGAAGCAGTTTCTGAAAGCATGCCACAAACCGAGTCGCCTGAGGTATGCAAAAGCACATTTGGACAAGCCAGCTTCATTTTGGAAGAAGGTCCTGTGGACTGATGAAACAAAGATTGAGTTGTTTGGTCATACAAAAAGGCGTTATGCATGGCGTCCCAAAAACACAGCATTCCAAGAAAAACACTTGCTACCCACTGTAAAATTTGGTGGAGGTTCCATCATGCTTTGGGGCTGTGTGGCCAATGCCGGCACCGGGAATCTTGTTAAAGTCAAGGGTCGCATGGATTCAACTCGGTATAAGCCGATTCTTCAGAATAATGTACAAGAATCAGTGATGAATTTGAAGTTACGCCGGGGATGGATATTTCAGCAAGACAATGATCCCAAACACAACTCCAAATCTACTCAGGCATTCATGCAGAGGAACAATTACAATGATCTGAAATGGCCATCCCAGTCCCCAGACCTGAATATCATTGAACATCTGTGGGATACTTTGAAGCGGGCTGTCCATGCTCGGCGACCATCAAACTTAACTGAACTTGAATTGTTTTGTAAAGAGGAATGGTCAAAAATACCTTCATCCAGGATCCAGGAACTGATTAAAAGCTACAGGAAGCGACTAGAGGCTGTTATTTTTGCAAAAGGAGGATCTACTAAATATTAATGTCACTTTTCTGCTGGGGTGCCCATACTTTTGCACCGGTCAAATTTTGGTTTAATGCATATTACACATTTTGTGTTAGTATAATAAACCTCATTTCAATCCGGAAATATTACTGTGTCCATCAGTTATGAGATATATCAAATTGAAATGGCTGTTGCAAACACCCAAATATTTAGAACTAAAAATGATTAAGATTAATAGGGGTGCCCAAACTTTTTCATATGACTGTATGCTACATTATTATTTATAAACTGTCAACACTGAAACATAGGTCTTGCTTAAGATAGCCTAACAGCTTACAAGGATAAATAATAAGCTATGTTCACATGGCGTAATTGCGGCGCATACAGTACGCACCGCAATACGGCGGGTGATTTGGGAGTCGCGCTGATCAGCATAGACATGCATTACCCGCGGCGCAGTGCGGGGGAGGGGTGGGGAGGCTGCCAGCCCAATTCACATGAATTACTCACGGTGCGTATTCACCGCAAATAATTGACATGTCACTTATCTGCCCCGAACGTACAATACGATCGGATTGTACGCGTAGGGGGACTAGGCGTAATCCATAAATCTCTATGAGAGCTATGGATTACCGTAATTGCGGCATGCATCTCGCCGCATATTAAATCGTAAATACACGGCGAAATGCGTGTCGAATTTACACCGTGTGAACATAGCCTTACTATAAATTAGCTATTGTATTTTTCTAGCCAGAAAATATTAATACTATACAAAGAAAAAAAATAGTAAAAAAAACACAAACTTACTTAGGCCTGGATGACCACAGCTGACCTTCAGCTATAGGATGAAACTTCACCTTGTTGTCATTTTCCAGTTGTTTAATTTGTATTTCCAGTTTTGAAACAGTCCTGTTTTATCCAAAAAGGGAACATAGTAAATCGATTCAGAAAGAAAGCAGTAAATAGCCCGCCTGCAGCAACCTGATGCTTAATTTCTTAAAAGACACTATTTATTATTTCAGTAGAGCAATTTAATGATGAAGGAAGCTGAGTGCTTGTGAAAAGCATATGATTAGTGAGCATTTTGAACAAGGTAGCTCGCTCTGTGGCATCACTGGGAGTTTGTTTAGCTTGTACTTATGGAACATTAACGCCACCAGCAGATATGTTCTCCAATTTACCCATACTCTTGATGTAGTTGCAGAGCCAGTTTTTGGAGTCAGTTTGTATGTTATTTATTCTCCTTAATTAAAGTAAAAAGGGAATTGCTCATTTGGTTTCTCAAGTTCACGAGAGCTACAAACTAACTTAGTGAAAGTTTGAGGTGATTGCCAGGCAACGATATACAAGATGAGCTGTCTACTTTACCCCAGCTTCAATTAATACACTTTGGTGTTATTGCTTTGCCAATATTTATTTTGTTGCTTTAATCCTCTGCCTTTTGGATTTTTGAGGTATATTAGGTTAATACCTTGTGTGTTTAAAGTATTTTGAGCCCGTTTGTTAATCTACGGTAACGATCATCATCAGTGATGAGCTACAGACAGGACCTTACATACTTCCAGCAAAATCCTGGAAAACAATTATGTATATCTGCACATATAGGACTTTTATAGTCCTATTTAGTTGTACATGCAGCTTTTTTTCAATTGGTTTTGCCACAAAGTAAAATTGGCATGTGAAGCCTGCAAATTAAATAGTAAACATTTTAACCATTCATCTTTTTTAATAACTTTGTACCATTTTTCTTTTAGCTGCTACCTTAGTGATCCACAGTGTACAGCTCATCTCTTAGGGATACGACCAGTGATGAGAGCTCCTCGGTCCTGGCCGCACATGCTCAGGCTTCACCTCATCTCGGATAGCAACAGTCAGTCTTTTCCCTGCCTATTAATCACATACACTCACTCCTGAGCGAGTGTTCGACTTCAGGTGCTGTCACTCTACTCCCGTTCTCCTAACTCCTTAGCAATTACTCAAACAGTGAAAATAAATACAAAGAAAAAAAAAAAACTCAAATCAGGTATGTGCATGAAGTCAAAAACAAATCCACGTTTGGTTACTGCAGGGATTTGAATCTAGAACCCCTATGTTTGAACGCAGAAATGCTACCCACTCAGCTACATTGTAGCTACTCACAGCTCTCTACATAAACAGACTTTTGTTTGACTAGAGTGAGCGCTCTGTGGGGAAAGGCACGATGATGTCAAGCCTGCTGGATCACATGATGTGGGGTCAATCATCATATACACCCACTTGGGAGCACACAAAGCAGAAACAGGAAAAACCAGGAATGGAATGCCTTTGTGGCACCCTTTAACTTAAGGTTTTCCTACAATCTCATACCCATATTGCTCTATTAAGTAAAGCAAAAATATGAGCATCCTGAGAGAGTGGGATAGAGGTAAAAGAGGCGAGTGTCCCTTTGCGAAGTGGGGGCGTAAGTTAGAAGACCCTGATCTCCCAGACCAAAATTTGTCAGGCCTTGGTAAAATTCGTAAGGAAGTGGTATGTGAAAACTGGAGGGAGACCCACTTCAAGATAATCCACAATGCTTACTACGGGTTTAACCTCCCCCCTACATCTAATTGCCCAGATAGACGCCTATTGTGCCCCAAGTGCCAGGCTCCGGCCACCAACATGTGGCATGGACTGTGGCAATGCCCCTCTACGTAGCTGTTCTGGGACCAATTCATCGACTATGTGCGACAACACTGGCGAATCACTTTAACCAAGACCTACGACCTGTTGATATTTCATTACGCCAGGCCCCCAGATGATGGCGAATCCAATGCTCAGGCAGTGAAACATGTTCCCAGTATTGTCCACATAGCAATCTTGGTGGCTAAGCGCTGTCTTTTGTTGTACTGCCTGAAACCGCAGACCCCACCTGTGTCTCTGTTAGTGGATAGTCTGAAACAATACTTGGTTGCAGACAAACTTGAAGCAGAACGACAAAAAGAAATGTGTACAGAGAAGTTTTTAAAAAAATGGAAACCCTTTATTCTCTCACACTTCTCCAAAGAAGAGACATCCCAGTTGATGTCCTCCTTCAGATATACGGGCTGGTATGCGAGGGAGGCCTTGCTGGGCACGCTGGGAGCTCTTGAACAAGGAGACCTTCCTCCCCCTCTTCCTCACCACCCCGGCACAGGCGACCCTGATCTAAATTTCTAAGCCTCCACATCTCCTGATACACACTTCGCCGATGTTGTGGTGGTCTACAGAGGCGGCGGACAGGTTGTAGCCCCCCCCCTCTCCCTGCCATGGGGCGACTCAATCCTCTTCAGGGCAGAAAAGATCCTCATAGCATCTCCTTCCAAACGCTGCAATGTGGCAAAGCTGACTCACTATCGGTGCCCTTGTTACTTTTGTCCTTTTATCCTTTCCCCTTTCCCTTTATTACATTTTTATTATTATTTCATTGTTTATAATTTAATGTTTGCGGAAGCATCTAAAGGTCTGCTACTAATGAAGTTTTAATGATTATTTTGCCTTTACCATATGTTAGTTGCTGACACCATTTCTGTATATGGAAAGTCATATTCATTCTCTTGTATTTGTGCCCGTTTCTTCTTGTTGGAATAATTCCTCTTCTTTGCATCCATGTTGTAAATCAAAAATATATTAAAATCAAATAAAATATGTTTAAAAAAAAAAAAAAAAAAAAAAATATGCTAATTTACCGCTTGCCCTGACAGATTATGAGCAGAGCTCATAGTGGCACTATAAATGAAAATGACATAGCGCCAGATGTATTAAAACGCTCAGACTGGACAGTTGTATGGCTCATTCGATTAAAGGAGTTGTCTCCCTTCAGAGTTTCAGAGAATGCATGAATGAAATACTCTATCACTTCCTGGTTCAGACTGACTCATTTGCATAAGCTTCATGCTTGTACAGCTCAGTGCAGTGCTGTGCTTTCAGATGCTAATTAGATCAGATTATCTTCTCAAACTACTAACAGGACTTCTTATCTGATCCCCCAAAACAAAAGCCCTAATTACAGTTCTGTTTATTTTACATAAATCAAGCTTTTTACTGCTGAGCAGCACAGGACACTGCTGAGACCTGTGTGATGAAGTCACTCAATGTTATCTCATTGAACAAACAGCAGGGGGAGAATTGTTTACAGGTCTGTTACTGAGGGAACTGAAATAGCCAGGGAGGTCATAAATTCACTTGCATCTCCTTAGGGAAAACAGAGGAACAAAGCAATATATTTGGAAAATGTCTTTATTTTGTGTTCCCTACAATTTGAAAGCTATTCTTTGTAGCGAGACAACCCCTTTAATGTAGCATTTATCAGTATATTATAAATGTGTCCTGTCGTGAGAAACATTTGTGTGCCAAAAAAGTGTCCACAGACAAATCTTATCCCAGCCTCGCCACTTTAAATATGGCATGGATTAGTGCATTCATTTTGCGACACATTCTGTTGAGCAACATTCATAAATGTGTCTAATCTTGTGAATGTGGCATGACACACCCCTAAGAACTGGTGCAGATAAAAGTGTTGAGGATGTCTGATTGTGCACACATTTTGGCGCAAATTTTTTACACATATGTCAGACATAGTCAACTACATTATTTTTGTCTGACACCAACTGGCACAGCATGTTTCATACATCTGGCCCATAGTGCTATTCATCAGAGACAGCTGTAATGCCAAGACTTCACACTTACAGCATGAACATACATATTTTGAAGGATATTAAAAAAAAAAATACCTTTTAAGATCATTCACTTCACTATGTGCCTCACATAATGTGTTCTCCGTTATGCCAAGAGTATCCTGAAAAGAAAAAATGTAAGCAAACACCTGTATTCCACATATGAATTAAGCTGAATGCTGCAGTTTTTAAATGCCTAAAAGGCATTTTACATGGGCCAAATATTGGTTGAACTCGTATTTAAAGGAATGTTCATTTTTCAGAATTGCTATGCTTATAGGTCCTGCAATTAGCTGGGCACATTATTTACTTGCAATCACAAAGGCCATACTTGCTGCTACAAAGGCAGGTCATAAATCTATTCCCAAAAGGAGGAAATTAAAGTCCCAGAGCTCACGTTTGCTACTTACCACTTGTGGAACGACTGCTTAGTACAGAACTGCACGCAAGTTAAAAAAACAATTCACAGCAGCATGCAGAAAAGCCACAGTGCCCATCAGAAAGATTGCACAAGTGCAAACATACACCTAATATCCTTGGAGGTGGCCATTGCTGGAAATCTAATTGCATATAGATAGGTCGTCTACAGGGGACTATGGCAGTAATTGTTTAATTTCCTGGCAGTGCCACCAGAGAAGAAATAAAGTTCTTACTGATATTAGGCTAGATTAACACTGCATTTTGGATACCTAAAAGGTATCTCAAATGATCCACAGTGTAAACGAAGTCAGTTTTGAACCATGTTTGCTCGGTTTTCCAAACGTTAATGTTTTCTGTGCTGGACAAGGCTGTGATAAGCTGCACTATTTTGTCCGGCACAGAAGACATTTACCTTGGGGAAAAAGCATAAGTGTTCCCAAAATGACTTTATTTGCCCTGTTGTTCCTTATCCATTGGGACCAAAGTGAATTTTGAATCTAGCCTTAATAAGATGTATTTAGATCAGGGATGCCAATAGGGCATCACCCCTGTCAGTGGCCCTAATCAAAAAGGTGCCCACTGACATGTTAAAAAATAGGAACTAGTAATGGGTGGGGGCCCCATTTGATTTGGCTGTATGGGGCCCTGAAACGGTTAATAGATCACTGATGGCAGCCCTGATTTAGATATATAAATATGATGGGTCCTGAAGAGTGAGAGATCCACTCTCAGCTCAAGATTTGTGAATGGAGGGATAAATGTATATTTTCAAATGTATGTAAATCAGTAATAAAGTCATTATTCTGAACAGCTCACACTTGCTCTTCAATATTTGGAAAGATGCAAATGTGAAACCTTCACTTTTTTCAGCTTTGTTTCTCTATTCCGAAAACAATAATCAGACGTATAAAGTTATTATTAGTTTTGCTTTTTTTTTTTTCTAAGGTACCATTATCTATATCTCAGTTTCACCCTGACATTACTGGTTAATATGCTACAACATTATTTTGTTGTTGAACATAATTATTGTGTTATGTCAGTTTGTTTCTGATTAAAAATGAATTAATGCAGAAAGTTAAAAAAAAAAAAACTGAAGTATATCAAGGGAAATGTTTCCTACCTTTACTCTTTCATGTTCCTTCCCAAGAGATTCATATTCCAATAAAAGCTGAAAAAGAATAAAAAGGAATGTTCATCAAAAAGAAGAACTAATTTTAGCTGAAAACAATGTAGGTCCACATCTGCTAATGAGGTTCTGCTAGGAGTCTCCATCAGAGATTCCATAAAAATGAATGCAGCGCTATTTTTTCCATTAAAATAATGAACAGCATGATGGAAAAGCAAGAGACCCTTGTGTAGTCAATAGGGTCTGTAGGGCACTGTTAGAATATGCCATGAAACGGTTCTGGTACCACCACTGCTACGAAAGTTCAGAATGGAATCTCCGACGCAGATGTGTATATAGTCTAAGAGAAAAATAATACAAATAATTTTTATGGTTTTTGTCATTTGTAAGTGACGCTCATTGTGAACTGATGACAACTCCTCCTATACAGATGCTGATAAGCAGTGACATAGGAGAGGACTCATCAGTTCAGAAGGATCCCTGTTGCTGCCCCTGGAGTGTGGGCTCCTCCAGCTCTGCTGGCCAGACAATGCTGAAGGGCTCCACACTCAGGAAGTAGGCAGACTGAAGTAGTAAGATCTATCTATATATATTATATATAAAATGTGGGTGAATAAAACATACATTCATGCATTATTGCAATTTACAGTAAAATTCACAGAAAAGACATGAGGACATACTATTAAATTTAACTGTTAAAAGGACTCTGTCACCAATTTTTTTTTCTTTTACTCATTTAATCAAGACCCTGATACATTTTCTTTTCCTCTTAGCCATTTTTATTTCCTGATTGTAGATTTCTCAATTCAGCCGTATATATCCGATTGTGGGGAAGATATTCCTGCTTGCACTGCTTTAACAGCAGCTTCATGCACAAAGGAGCCGTAAGACTGACTCTGTCCCACTGACTTCTATAGGAGAGTTTTCTAGACATGCTGTGTGACCTGGGAAGAAGTCAATGTGCAGGGCGGGTGAGAGGTGGAGCTGTGACTATGTCCTATTATGACTGCTGGATCCTGTGTTTTCTCTACACATTGGTGTCTCCTTTCAGTTTGACCCTGCTTTTACTGATAATGAGCAGACTACTTAAAAATCTCTCTCTAAAGAACAGGAAGTGTCAGACTATTATTAGGCTTAGTGGCCAAAGTGAAAACTGCAGGACTTAAGAGTTATTAAAAATGGAAAATGTAAAAAAACAAACAAACCAAAAAAAAAAAAAAACCACCAAAAATTCCTTAAAAATGTGTTTAACATAAAAACATGAGTTAAACAATAAGCCATTTTTTGATGACCCATTCCCTTTAATAACTTGTATCACTGCTAAAGAGTGATACAAAGTGATATGGAAAGTAAAAAAAAAAAACATAACCAAAAATTCCTAACAAATGTTTTTTTTATTATTAACCGTATTTTCTTTTGAGGGTACATCAGTGAGTTAGTTCTTCCTTTTAAGGTGAAGTTATTAAAAGTTATACGGTATTTTAATGGTATGTACTCATGTTTTTTCTGTGAATTTGTTTCTTGAGGGTGTTACCTACATAAGTATTGGATTGGCAAGATCCAGACCACTATTTCTTTAAACTGGTTCTATGATTTTGTTTTCAATATACAGTAAGCACTCACACGTGTGTACATAACATACATACACTATAATGTCTAATAGTCTGTTTTTGTTACCCATAGCAACCAATCAGCCCATAGGAACCAATGAGAGCTCAACTTCCATTTCTTCTACTGCGCTAAAAAAAATATAAAAGCTGTGCTTTGATTGGTTGCAATGGGTAACAGGGACAGTCATCACCTCAATATCCAGATTAAATTAGTGTGTTGGCACTTTGTGATCAAGAAGTATGTTTTGGGTTGCAGTTTGGGCAGCCGGTCTCTAAAAGGTTCGCCATTACTGTACTAGCTGCTGCCCCTCATTCTGCAGCTTGTGCCATAGAAAATACAAGCTTTTAACCCTTTAACCCACCACGGTCAAAATAATATTGGTCTTTGTTTTTTTTTTTCCCCTCCCCAGCTTTCAAGAGCCACAACTTTAATTTTTCCATCCACATAGACATGAGGGCTTTTATTCTGCGGGACAAGATATTCTTTCTAATGGTGTCATACATCGTTCCACAGAACATACTGGGAAACCCCACAGAATTCTAAGTGGGGAAAAATGTGAAAAGAAACATACTTGCGTTGTTTCTTTTTTTTACAGCGTCCGTGTAGGGTTTTTGTTATGTTTTAGTACTGTAAAAAAATACAAACATTTTCTATTCTTTAAACTTGCGAACAACAACTTTTTTTTTCTTCGGCCCCCTGTGGACTTGAGTGAGGGGGCATTTTTGCAGGCTGATGTGTACTTTTTATTGGCACCATTTGGGATACATCTGAAATTTTGATCACTTTAATTTTTAATTTTATTGGAGGTGAAATGACCCAAAAAAACACGGTGTTTAGCATATGAAATGTATGACATTATATTTTAATACATCAGATTGCACGTACACGGCGATACTAATTATGTGTAACTTTTTAAATTTATAAAATGGCTAAAGGGTGCGGGGATTTAAACTATATATATATATACACACATATATATATATATATATATATATATATATATATATACACATTATATATATTGTGTGTGTGTGTTTATGTATTTATACACCATATATTATATTACACACATATTTTTATATATATATTTTCAATTATATTTTTAAAATATATATTTTAGTGTGTGGGTGGTGTGTGTTTGTATGGATTATGGGGACAGTAAAAATTTTGCACTTTTGTAATTGGGTGGCACATTGCTTGTTGCTGGTCAGAACGCCCCTGGTCGGATTTCCTGTGCCCTAGACACGCCCCCTGCACTGGGGATTGGCTGGCATTTCATTCAGCCTGTTGGGATATGCCCTAGACAGGAAACTTCATGGCCACGCCCCCTGCGCTGTGACTGGCTTTCCTTGCACACTGTGTTTACTCCCCTCTGAGCTGTTAAAATCGATAGTGAAAAACCCGAGTCTGCTGGCTCTATGTACATCTCAGCTCTAGGGGGACGGATCTGGGCAATTACTGCCTGTTTTAAAGGGGTTTTGCCAAGGGGGTTTGAATCACCTCCTCACAGGTTCAGTCCTTAAGCTGCTACTTGAAAAGAGGGCGTTCTGTTCCTCAGATCGAATGCAAGCACCGCCTCCTTATGACGTCATCATCTGTAGTGGTATAACATAAGGATTCAACAAATGTTTCTGTAATTTAATGCTTGTGTAGTGCAGTGCATAGGTGATCAGCTTGGCAAGAAAAGAGGTTGGGAGTTCAAGTTCCCATTGTTTTTTTTGTTTTTTTTTCTTTTATAAATTGTACACATTTGTAAAGATATGAAAATATACATGTAGACATCTATAATTTTTTTATTATATATAACCCCCACACACAACAGAAAGCTCCCCTATATAGTGTCCCATCCTCAAAGTCACACCAAAGCACCCTTCCCAAAATGTTTTGATACAATGCATATACTCTCAGGGATGAGACATGATAAAAGGGGAGTATATTGTATGTTTTTATATATTTATATTATCATTATAGAGATTGACATATATATTTTAGGTCTCTCTACATATGTTTAGAATTTAAGGGGGGGGGGGTGAGGGGAAATATACCCTGTGAGGGGACAAGAACCCCAAGCCCCTTCGTTTTAAAACAAACACTCTACTGTTCCACCATCAGCCCAACCCAAAGCTTTTTTGCTTCCCCCCCCCCCCCCACTGTTTTCACTCGTATCATTGACAACAAGCAGAGATCTTTACTTCAAGCTGACATTTGTCCTTGTAAGTTGAGTAAAGGTCTCTGCCTGTTGTCAGTACAATTTGGTTGAATACCACTAGAACAGAAGTTAAAGCTGCTGGCTTTCAGTGTGTAAACTAAGAGATATAATAGATATAACAGGTGCTTGCTGCAGCTTGTGGAGCCTCAAGGCTGCAGACATAAGCATGCAGAAGGCTACAGAGCTGTTATATCCAGACAACCCTCTGCATCCCCTGCTTCAAACAAAATGATGATGTCACCGTTCTTCAGTGAGGAGAGACACGCCTCGTGGGAGGGGAGACACGCCTGCTGAGAGGAAGAACACGCCCCTGGATTTCAAACTCAATCTGAGAAAATTAGCAGAACAGCACGAGCAGCTCAAACGATAAATGCCCTTTAACATTCTGGTACGTAATGAACACGTGACAGGATACCCTCTATTTAAACTAGGCAGTTACAAAAAAGACTTTAAGCTGTGAACAAGGGCTATTTTGCGCCCGAAACGCGTAGGCTATTTTACTGCCATTTTTATACCCTCTGCACGTTATTTTTGTATTTGTAATAAAGCTTAAGCTCCATTATTGCTGCTGGATCACATTTTTTCTACTTTGCCATTGAGGATTTGTCCTGCGACTGAGGACTAGCATCCGTGCAAACCAGACAGAGAAGGAGCACAAGGGATTCCACAGGTGCAACATACTGCAATCAAGGTGAGCCTTGGAACGGTTTATACTTGTTCATGAACTTGCACATGCAGTCGCACCTCACCAAAGGACTCACAATATAAGCACAGATAATAATGTTCATTCTACTGGGAATCCCTACATAATTATTATAGTGCAGAGGGTACGATTATACAACTTTTTATAATTCCCCTTACGGCTCTAAAACAGTTAATATGGATAGAGCTACAAGATTGGCACAAGTCTTTGGCACAACAGATGTAACATCTAAAGAGAAAGAAGATTTACGATCTTTGTGTAGAAACCTGGAAAAAATTCAAATCCAGGAAACGAAGCTATGGTGGGATCGTAACTCACTGAAGACATACTTAGAAAAAAACATAATACCGCGAGGATTACGCATTCGTAAGAATCCTACCTTTATATACACAGAGGACTTTATCTTAAAATGGAATCAAATTCTTACAGACTGCTCTGTCAATCTTATTAAATTAATCATAGAGTTCGAGTCTAAAAAACTACAAGAAGTAGAGGAACAGATCGCAATATTAAATACACAAGTATTACCATATAAGGAGGATCCAGAATATAAAAGGCTACAGGAAAATATCAAAAACAATATAGCCAAACTGGAAACCATTATCATGGAGACAAAAAGAAACAAATATCAAAGAGACCTGAATGATTATGAGAACAATAAAATATATACATGGAAAAAAGATGTTAATTATAGAAAATCAAGATCCATACTGCGTACCAGGGGAGGACGTTATACCAACAACAAAAAAAGAAGTAAGCTATTCGGATATAGAGCATACAGAACCAGGAACATCAGAATCAGATCATGCTTCAGAGGAGAGATTAACAACGAGAACAAGATATAACAGCAAAAAAGATCAAATTCCACAAGAACTTGCTAAAGATAAAGTGAATAATTGCACAAAAAACAGGCAGGAAGAAAGCATTGTGCGAAAAAAAAGTCTCCAAAAAGAAGTAAACCCAAATGATACACACGTTACTGATAATAAGGTCGTCTGCCTTACTCCCTTTATTTTATCGAATGCCCAATATTCTGTTCTAAATAAGGGTCTGAATTTTACACCAACACAAGATTTCCACCTATTTGACACACTATTGGATATTAATAAATTTGTGAGGAATTTAACAGTTAAACATTTTTTTGATCTAACAAATGCAGAGGAAATGGATCCCGGTATACAGATTAATACTTCTGAACAAGGAACGATGGGAAATGAATATGATTCAATGATGTTTCAAGAACAAAGGGCATTGTTTACATTGAGGGAATTACAAATTGAAAATGAAGATGATAGGATATGTGGTCATGAGGTCAAGCACTCCAGTGGTAACCCCAAATATTATCCAATAAAATCTAGGGTTAATGCAATGGAGGCTTTCCAGATTACAATGGAAAGAGATTTAAAAAACATTAAAGATAACCATGAGAGACATAAAAATAAACATCATAATCCCAAATTCAACATTGATAAAAAGGAAAAATTAGCACTGGAACAACTAAATAAAAATCTCACAATAAAGAAGGCAGATAAAGGGAGTTCCACTGTAGTGCTTGATACCTCAATATACATCAAATTATGCTTAGAAATACTTAATGATGTCAAGACCTATCGAAAATTAAAACAAGATCCTACTAGAAGTATTCAAGTTAGTTTTAGAAAATTACTGGAAGAGGGGTTAAAGTTAGGAGCCATTAATGAAAAACAGAAAAAATATTTGGAAAATGAAAATCCACAAATCCCGATTTTCTATGGACTGCCAAAATTGCATAAAAATGTATTTCCTCCTGGATTACGTCCAATTATATCCAGTAGAGGGAGTCTTTTGGAAAAATTAAGTAACTCTGTGGACACATATCTTCAGCCCTTAGTGCAGACTGCCCCGGGTTATTTAAAGGACAGCAGTACGGTGCTCCAAACATTTACTGATTTTACTTGGTCTTCGAATTATACATGGTTGAGTCTAGACGTTGTTAGCTTATATTCTAACATCCCACAGGACCTGGTAAGAACTGCCATAGAATATTACTTGAATAAATATAGTAATTATGAAGAGAGTCTAAAAATATTTTTATTGGAAGCCATTGATTTCCTATTAAGAAATAACTACTTCAGATTTAATTCTATATCCAACAAGTAGGGGTACCAATGGGGGCTACATCTTCCCCATCTGTGGTCAATCTCTTCATGTCCTGGTGGGAACAACGTGCTATTTTTGGTTCAGATAATTGGTTTGGACATTGTATACTCTGGTATGGGCGCTACATCGATGACCTCTTGATTGTTTGGGGTCACGATGTGGCATTCATACCGGGGTTTGTCCAGTACTTAAATGATAATGAATGTAACTTGCGATTTACACATACGGTGGAAAAGCACAGTTTCTTGATGTGTTGTTGGAAGGTAGTAGATCAGAATCTAGAGTCATTACAACCTTATATAGGAAGCCATTTGGTGGTAACACAATTCTCATAACTGATAGTTGCCACTCTAAGCATACAATAAATTCTATCCCCCTGGGCCCACTACTCTTCTCTATCTACACCCTTGGCCTCGGTCAGCTCATAGCCTCACATGGCTTTCATTACCACCTGTATGCTGATTTATACCCAACTCTACATCTCTGGCCCAGATGTCACTTCTTACTCTCCCGGATCCCTGACTGTCTGTCCTCCATTTCCTCCTTCTTCTCATCACGTCTCCTAAAACTAAATGTGGAGAAAAAAAGAAACTCATCATCTTTCCACCCCCTCAACTTACCCTGCCCTGATCTCTCTATTACAGTCAAACGGCTCTACACTTTCACCCGGTCCCACAAGTCCGCTGTCTTGGGGTAATCCTAGACTCTGCTTTATCTTTCAAACCACACATCCAAAACCCCTTTCCTCTGCCTGCCGCCTCCACCTGAAAAAACATCTCTCGCAAACGCTCGTTCCTGGCTATGAACTACAAAAATGCTGGTCCACGCCCTTGTCATCTCCCGCCTAGACTACTGCAACAGCCTTCTCAGTGGCCTCCCAGCTAGCACCCTCGCTCCCCTCCAAATCCAATTTCCCTTAAAATCTGCTGCCCGTCTTATCCACCTCTCTCCTCGCTACTCCTCTGCCCTCTCCCCCCTGCCAATCCCTTCACTGGCTTCCCATTGCCCGGAAATTTCATTTAAAGCTACTAACCATACCTACAAGGCTTCCATGACCTCTCCCCCCATACATCTCTGCCCAAATTTTCCCCAAAATACTCCCTCCACGCACTCCCCGCTCCTCACAGGACTTCCCCCTCTGCTCTCCCCTTATCCTCCTCCCACAACCGTCCCAAGACTTCTCCGTGCCACCCACACTTGAACTCGCTCCCCCCAACACTTCAGATACCTCCACTTTCACCACTTAAAAAGCAACCGAAAACCCATTTCTTCAGGCTTGCCTAAAACCACTAAACTTGTCCCACTTTCCCCCAAAGACATGTCGCCCCCACCCCTGTCCTTTCCCCTCCTTGTAATTTAAGCCCCGTGGGTGGGGCCTCTTCCCTCTGTCGTCCAATTGTCATTACCCCCTTATCACTGTACTGTTTGACTTAAGTTATTATGAACCCCCCTGAATGTACAGCGCCCGGAAAACCAATGGCGTTTTAAAATAAAAAATAAAAAAATAAAAAGAGCATGACTGGGGAAAATTTCTGTGAAGAGAGAAGGAAACATTATTCAAAGATTAGACAAAGGATATAAAGAATATCAAATAAATAAGGCCCTAGAGAAAATAGAGAATAAAACGCAAGATGACTTCCTACAGAAAAATAGAAAAAAATAGAACTATAGGCAATAAAGTATCGCCAAGTGATTTGTCGGATAGGGGTACCAATAAAATATGGTTCTCCCAGAAAGGATTTTTTCCATGTGGAGGACGCAGATGTAACATTTGTCAATATGCAACAAAACGAAAAACGTTCAACAATTGAAATGCTAATCAAAAAATTATACCCAAAACAAACATTTTTAAAAAAGTGAACCGGGTCCATTATTTATGGTATAAATGCATACATGTGAAATTAATTAGGGGGCCATTAGAAAATTTTAAAAAGCGCATAGCAAACATTTGAACGGTATTAAAAAAAAACCCAATCATTTCTTATTTCCCGGGGCTACTAAAAATTTTTTTAAAAAATGCAACGATTTAAGTACCCTAAAATTGCTTTGGCAAAAGAGAGAGTTGAGCGCCCCCAAGATGAGGAGAAGGCAGCAGAAAGTCAGGCTTGTGAAAACATAGGATTATGACTCCAAACCAAACAGGGTTTGAACTTTGCAATGACTTTGCTTCATTTTTAAAGAATTTTTCTAAGGTGTTAATGGGGCAGTATATAAAAGTTGCTTTATTGATTTACAACAGTGGCAAATAAAGTTTTATATATTGTATTAGTTTTAGGAATTCAAAGGGTTAACATTCTGCTATGTAATGAACACGTGACAGGATACCCTCTATTTAAACTAGGCAGTTACAAAAAAGACTTTTTTGCTGTGAACAAGGGTTATTTTGCGCCCGAAAGCGTAGGCTATTTTTACTGCCATTTTTATACCCTCTGCACGTTATTTTTGTATTTGTAATAAAGCTTAAGCTCCATTATTGCTTTCTGGATCACATTTTTTTCTACTTTGCCATTGAGGATTTGTTCCTGCGACTGAGGACTACATCCGTGCCCAAAAACCCGACAGAGAAGGAGCACAAGGGATTCCACAGGTGCAACTTTCTGAATCAAGGTGAGCCTTGGACGGTTTATACTGTTCATGAGATATATATAATATTTATTATTTTTTATTATTTTTTTCTAGTGGGCACCCATTTTCCTGAGGCTCCAAAATGTCTTGTCCCTGCCCTGACTTTCACCAGCACAGAAGGAAGAGATATAATGTTAAAACAATTTGGAGTTTCCTTGGTTTTTAGTAGAGCGTGAACAACAGTATGAAGGCACAAGAAAGGGAATGATGTACATGAGTAACGAAAAATAATGTGATCATTACAAACTTTTTAGAGGGTATGCAAGTGTATGAAAATACAAAAATAGTTTCCTTCTGATAAAAAGTGACTAACAGTCATGTAGTTGTAGTCGTTTCAACTTACATCTTGAAACACTTTATGCTCTTGTTTTAACCGGGCTTCTTTGTCATCTGACTGTCTAATAGTTTTCTGAAGCGATTCTTCAACTTCTTTCAGTCTGGACTGTAATCTGCTGATTGCATTGTCCTTTTCTTTACTCCTTGCTCTCATTTCCTCAATTTGTTCTTGTAAATCCTTTGAAGTGTTATTGGCTGTGTGATACCGCTCCTTCCATTCAGCCTAGGACATTATAAGAAAATGTTTTTAATCAACTAACACAAAAACTCATGTTGTAGTGACCTATAAAAGAATCCAAAAATAAAACTATAGTTTTTATTCACATTACATTCAGGGGTTCCATCAAGATTTCCTGTAGCACAAAAATTCTATCCTTGGCATCAAAACTAGAGACTTCAAAGGAACCACAATGGAACCAATTATTATTCTATGGAGCCCGTGGGGCACTGGTTATAGACCAAACATACTACAGAACTGAATAAGGTTCTCCGTAGGGGTAGTCAGTAAAGGAAGCAAGTAGCTTTTTTTCTTTAAACGTCAATGATTAACCATGGGTTTGCAAAGATCAAGTCACCAGTTGATTCCAATCAGATACCACTGAATCAACGATTTTTTTTTTTAATGGAAATAGAACACCCAATTAAGTTAAAATGTATCAACAGTAAAACTAAAACTGTGAATTCGAAGAGGAGATGAATATAAAACAAATATATTTCAAAACACCAACTTTAATTCAAGCTTTCAGGAATGGAATATAGATAGATAGATTAGAAAGAGATGCACACTCATACATATATGTATATTCAAGAATGTTAGGCGAGGTTCACACGGCTTATCTGCGGGACGTAATTACCCCCCTGCAATTACTCCGTGTGGCCGGGGGAGTGAGCGGGGGGCCGGCACCTCGCTGGCCCACAGACTTGCATTACCAGCGGCGCGTATACGCCGCTGGTAATTCACATGTCAATTATCTTCCCCCTCGGCATATTTGCTGAGCAGGGAGAGGAGACGCAATCCATAGTTCTCTATGAGAACTGTGGATTACCATAATGACTGGGCCGTTTTCAGCCCGTAATTTGCGCACTCTGGCGCGTAATTACGGACTGAAATACGTTCACTTTTAAGCCGTGTGAACATGGCCTTAGGCTCAGCCAGCATCCCACTTTGACTCCATTGCTCTTCTGAAAGAATGCCATCCTCTTCCCATTCTCCTTCACACTGCATTATTCACATACATACAGACACCATTTTGAGCTGTAAGGAGAAGGGGGCAGATGGGTAAACAAAGGTCTCCTAGGATCATAGAATCTAGGGCAGAGTTCTTAGACACACACTTGAATTTATGCCCAGGGTTTCCAGCTGGTATGCTGCAAAATCAGCTGTGGTATTGGACAACAATTAGTCATATTTTGATGCCGTTAATTTGCATGCAGAATCCATTGAGATTCTGCATCAAAGAAGCAATACGTCACTTTATTTTCCAACATATTTCAAATTCACATTCCCAAAAAATTGCTCTGAAGTACAAATTGAACTGTGCAGATTGCCACTAAAACGTCAGACTGTGAATTTATTGGGGTTTTCACATGGACTCCACGTTGAAATCTGCATAAACATACATGCGAACACAGAGGTAAAAGGGTTCTCTCACTACAATGATTAGCTTTCAACATGAAGGGAAAGGTAAATGAAGACCATTATTAAATACACTGTTTAATTTTGTGTTGAAGAAATGAGAGAGATTTTCTCTCTTCTCATTACACACGTTTCTCTTGGTTATGGACCATCTCTCTCTCTTCTCTCCTATCTAATCTGCTGGAAGCTGCAGTCTGTTCTTGGTGATGCCACTCCCTGCTGTGTGTAATCTCTAGGAATGGAGCTTTGTTTATTTAGGATAAAGACAGGTTTTCACTCTTTAGTACTATAGATTTTACATCTCCAGCACTCATTTCACTGTAGCAGACGTATTTAGGAACAGCAAAGCTGATACGTCAAATCACTGCTATAGAATCACTCACAGCATGACAAGCACGTATGAACCAGAGTCTGTGAATCTGCATAGCGAGAAAACCTCTTTGGGGAGCATGGAGCTTGAGACAAATAGGTTAGCGCTGGTGTTTTACCAGAAAAACCACTTAGTAGGAGAACAGTGATTAAAGGGGTTGGCTCACTACAAACAATTGCTTTCAACAAGTAGGGAACAATAAATGAAGACGCTTTCCAAACATATTGCTTTGTTCATCTTTTTTGTTAAGGAGCTACAGATGATTTTATCACCTTCTGAGGGCTTTCTAGTTTCCCAAGTCAACGACCTGTGTACTCCTTTTCCCCTGCTGTTTGTTCTATCTGATAGCAGTGAGTGATGTTATCACACAGATCTAGGCAGTGTGAGACCTTGTGATTTATCTGATCTTTCAGACAAAAGACCGTAATTACTATTTACATTAGCTCAGAAGCTTCTCCTGTCCTGGTAGAAGGTAATTTATCTAATCTAGACTAATAAACAGAGAAGTCTGAATACACAGAGCTCTTATGCTAATTACAGACAGCTTGACCAGGAAGTGACAGAGCAAAGCAGCATTATTTCATTCATGCATCCTATGAAACTTTGAGATGAGACAACCCCTTTAACTATCTCCTTCCATAGACTCTGAATTGAGCAGCAGCACGCATGACTAGTCGCCACCGCAGCTACGTAGGGGACACAAGTCCCTGTTTTTTGTGATTATTGGGGGTCCTCAGTGGTCAGACAGTTAATTGTTGTTTCTAGAAAACTGTTTTACATTACTATGAACTAGTATTTGCAGTAAATGATGGCTCAAGCCACTAAAATGTCATCACTATGTGATGTATCCTACACTGAGAAGAAACCCGGATAATTAGGAATACTTACCACTTGTATTTCAAGTTCACTATTGTTGTTCTCAAGTAGACGGATTCGTATGCTTGCTTCAGTTAAAGCTCCTTCCATCTGGGCACATCTACATACAGAATAAAGCTCAGTGGATCAGTATAAGGGAACTCTTCTGTCTACACAAAGACATTTTACATGTAGAGGGATGATGAACAATACACAAAGCAACACTAGTATGATATTATTAACCCATGAAGCAACTTCCCAAAAGAAAGAAGTTTCAACAACCTAACTACACTGTAATCTTGGGAACTGTACCTCCTGAGAATTTCATAATTTTGCATGATATCAGATTAATTTGATTTTGGAATAGTATGTCAGGGCACAGTGCTTAGTGTATCAATATCTGCCAAATATACACTATATACATACAAAACTGCTATGGTAAAGAGAGTTTTTATATTTAGTCAAAATTGTTTATTCAAAGTTGATTTTCGAAAAATATAAATAAAACAGTTTATAATGTTTAAGATTCTAGAATCTATTGTAACTTTTGTTTTACTTTTTAAAATTTTTTTATTGGAAAGTACTGAAAGATAAAATATTTGAACGGAAAGGTTCCAAATTTTCCAAACCACACAAATGTATCGCCAATATTTAGTATTTACTGATTAAAACCAGAAAACAAATATATTCTTTTCTTCTTAGCCTTTTTAAATTTTTGGGACTGCAGATTTTAAAAATTCAGTTTCTGATGGGGAAATGGGGGAAGCCATTTCCTGAGCTATTTTAAACCATTTAAAGAAACCGGTCAAAAAATTTACCCCCAAATGCAGAGGAACAAACTAGCGACAGACAGTTTTTCAAGCGCTGTGCCCCTTTCTTTGTAAATGCTGTAGTTTTAGGGGAAAATTTAATTCTAAAATTGGAAATTTTGAGGCAGAAAAGGGAGTCCACTTTTTCATGCGCGGTGTTTCCCCCCCCCAAACCAAAGGGGAAGCCCCGCCCACCTGACAGTTATTCACGTTTCTACCTATTCAAAGTAATAGGTTAATCACTTGAGATGGGCGGGTCTAGCCTCAGGTGGGCGGGTCATGAATTAAACGGATTCTTCAGACTTTTCTGGCTGAAAACGCGTTTTGACATTGAATAATCTAAAACTACGCATCTTACAAAAAGGGACACAGCCTGGAAAAAGCAAGTCTTCACTTTTTTTACTGTTATCAGCAAGGGGGCATAATCTATGTGACAGGTTCTCTTTAAAGGGATGATTTACAGCAAACTCATGGCCATAGGATCCCATGAACAGGAGCAGTTCGATTGACTTCTATAGGAGAGTTTCTAGCCATTCTCAGTGACCTGGGAAGTAGTCAGTGTGCAGGGAGAGAGGGTGAGTTGTGACTAGCTCCTTTTGTGAATGGTGGATCCTGTGTTATCTATACACATTGCTGCCACCTTTCAGTGTAACCCTGCCTGAAAGAGGATGGGTGAAAAAAATGTTTTTTTACAGAACAGGAGGGGTCAACCCTTATTAGGGGATAGTGGCAAAGTGAAAACTGCAAGATTTTGGGAAATTTAAAAAAAAAAAAAAAAAAAGAAAAAATTTTTAAAAAAAACATTAAAAATGAAAAAAAAATAAACAAAACACTTGACCAGAAAATAATAGGTAATTTTCTGGTCACACATTCCCTTAATTATGATACTTTTAAAACCACTTTTCTTAGAAAACTTCTTATATGAAGTCATTTAACGGCATAAAACCCCTCAGTCGCTTTGATCTTCTTTTGGCTCAGTGAATACATTTTTATTGGGCAAAAAGCGTTTCTTTTTGGTTTCTGTCTCCGATCAATAGTTTGCAAGTCAGCCAATTTCCGGCATTTTTTTCCCTAAACTGCGCTGACATTTGAATAACAAAACTAGGTGAGTAAAAATATAATTATAAAAAAAAAAAAAATTAAAAACACACAAACTGATAATATACACGCTTGTATTAGGAAAACAAGATATTTATAACAGAATAGAAATAAATCAGACAGTCTTTCATGATGAGCTGATGAATGATCATTAAGCTGAAAGTCATGCTGTAGAAGGTAAATTAAATCCTAATGTTGCTTAATCATACTTCGGGTGAGTCTCCACAGCAAAGACAAAATACCCTGAATTTTTCCCTTTTCCCCCATGTTTTCAGGACCCCACAGATTCCAAGGGGGCCCCCCTTAAAAAAGGGCGAGCCACAAACAACCTTTTCCCAAAGCACATTAACACTTCAAAAGAATTTCCATGTGCAAAAGAACACTCGAGCTTCCCTTCTATAAAGGGGCTATTTTACATTTCGTTTGGGGACGGAACCCGATGTAACCATGATAGCTCCCCCCGTCCCATAAAACAAATGCTCCTACCCCGGACTACGTTTGCTTTGTATCCCACTGTTACACTTTCCCTGGGAACTCAAAAGCATGGTTTTTCCCGCATGGGAAGCATATACCACATAAACATGTTTGCTCTGTTCATCTCCATGGGGGGGCCCTGGGGGACGTTTTTCATGTCCGTCCCCGGTACCTTTTTTTCACAGTACCCCAAAAGGGTACCACGTTGGGGTAAAAAGGGGATGAACAGTCCCAATTAATATTGCATCTCCCTACTTGCATCTGCCAACAGGAAGTGTGTGGTCAGGTTACTCCTACCAAACCCGCAGAAAGA